>JAVGVS010001378.1:0-22740 GCA_032718565.1 Distichodus sexfasciatus
GCACCAACACATTCACACCGGCGAGAAGCCGTACCGCTGCTCAGAGTGTGGGAAGTGCTTTACTCAGCAGAACGACCTCCTGAAGCACCGGCGAATCCACACGGGAGAGAAACTGTACTGCTGCTTAGTGTGTGGAAAGAGCTTTTCTCATCAGAGCAGCCTCCAAACGCACCAGCGCATCCACACGGGAGAGAGGCCGCATCGCTGCTCAGAGTTTGGGAAGACTTTCCATTACAACATTTGAAGACGCACAAGTGCATGATGGAGCTGATAACGCATTAAAACATTGAGTGTCTGTCTTATTGTTGGGTCTATTTTTTTCATACGCTTCCAGAAAGGATGTGTAGAAAAATGTCACAGAGTCATGTGTAATTTTACCACAAAACATAACCTGTGCATTTTTTTCACAGCATTTGACACTATGTGTAAACTGATATAATAAAAAAGTGAACACGAACTCTGTGTATGTGTGTATTTGTGTCAGGCGTAAAACCACAGAATCAGTTTTGAAGTTGGTGGCTTCTCTTGTGTGTGTATGAGACAAAATTCACATGAACGTTTTATCATTTAATTATATCACACAAATTAACCGCTTTTCACCCAGTGTCGACAGACTTGTAGTTTGGAAGATTTGAGACACATTTACGTCAGCAAAGTTGTTTCATGTTTGACCTCATTGTTTAGTAAACCCCGATTCAACTTGTTTTCAACATCGATGCTGAGTACATCGAGAGAAGCAGTGCTGTTGAGAGAGATGCTGTGTGTGTTTCATAGGAGAGAGAGAGAGAGAGTTATGAGGAAGACAAAATTTTATTCAGTGCAACAAAGCTTTTATAAGTCTCTCTACTAATGCTTTCTGTGTGAACTTTATTCATTAGTTTGATAATAACTCAGAATCCCTTTAACTTACAGAAACCACACACATACTGTCACAACCACAAGACCTTCAACTTAACGGATATTATATTGATTCCTCTGTATGTGAAAATATTTTGTGAATAATTCCGCACACAAAATCAGAAGTAACTGCATTGTGCTTAAGTGAGGTTCTGGAGATGGAAACACGTGCTGTGGAAGTCCAAAATTCACTTAAAGAGCATCAGTTCAGTCAAATATTCCTTTTATTTTAACTAATATTTTATCTGATAAATAACAACCGCAGCTCTACTCACAATATAGATATTTACTTGATGTTTTCAGTGTTTATTCGATGCACATCCATTGCCAGTTGTGACAAGCCGAAAGTGGTGCGTAGGAATTAGGGAAATAAGGTCTTCTTCCCAGAAAAGACAAAAGCAGTCTATTTTATAGGTCAAAATGAGTAATTTGTTTTCCATTATCTAATTTTAGAAAGTAATCACTAGGAAAAAATCACTGTAGGAAAATGCATTATTTGTTATCACATGATTTTATTCTATATCCAGATGGATAAATGGATAAAGAAGTGTTTTCACCTGGCACTAATCTTAATCTTCCTCACAGCACTAAGCCATCAAATGTCTCTGACTGGTAAAACTCAATAAAACAGACACTGTTCTTATTTCTAGTAGTTTCTATCTAGTTTCAGCACATCTATATTACATAAAGATAATAATTCTACAAGCGCAGGTCAGGTTTCATCAGAAGAAAGTATTTACACATCAAACTATGACAAATCTGAATAGTGCAGGATTGCTCCCAACACACCACACATAAAGCATGTACGACTGACCTCTAGACAAATTAGAACACATTTGTATAGATTATGTGTGTGTGTCTGTGTGTGTGTGTGTGTGTTTAGGTGAAGACTCCAGGTGTTACTGCAGGATACAGGAGGTTATTCTGTCTGACACACACACACTGAGGAGTTAAAACTCCCAACCCAAAAACCCAGCGTAGAGGGGCTGGAGTGAATGTGGAGTGAATGTGTGTAAGTGAGTGAGTGTGTGTGTGTATCAGAGGACGCTGTAGAAGGACAGAGTGCCGGCTGCCAGTCCAGATACACTGCTACTCTGTTGGAGCTGAGTGGAGCTGATAAGACAGTCACATTATTATTGTACCAGGCAGAGTATCTGTTGTTATAGTAGAGCAGACTCCAGGAGTTTATATTGCGTCCAAACACACAATCATCACTGTAACCTTTTCTTTTAATCCCTTTATATGCATTAATGGCACAGCAACATGACCACTCCACTCAGCCTCCCAGTAACAGCGTCCAGTTAGACTCTCTCTACACATCACCTGCTTCTTCACATCAAATCTCTCTGGATGATCAGGATACGACTGCTGCTCATCTACAAGCGTCACCTTCCTGTTCTCAGATAGAGAGACTGAAGCATGTGTTTGGGTCCAGTGTGAGAGATCACACACATCTGCACACAACAAGAGACACATCACCAACATGAACAGAGTGTGTGTGTGTGTGTGTGCATGAGTGTGAGTGTGTGTGTGTGTGTTCATGTATTTATCACATTGTGGGGACCTTTTTTTCCCTAAAAATCACTTTTATCTGTTTTTTGGGGCTTTGTGAGGACATTTGAGAGGTCCTCATGAGAGAAATGACTTTACAGAAAATGTGCTTGTTTTATTTGAGAAACTAAAAGAGGCTATGTTAGGGTTAGGATTAGTGTAGCTGTAAAAATTATGTACTTTTAGTCATTATGGGAGCTCTGCGGAATGACCTCACAAAGATAGTAATATATAGATACTTGTGTGTGTGTGTGAACTTACATTTTGTAGTCCTGCTTTTAAGTCTGATCTCTTACCTCCATGATCAAGCCTACAACACACACACACACACACACACACACACACACACACACACACACACACACACACACATGTTCTTTTATGAAATACATACACACACACACCCTCTCTCTCTCACACACACACACACACACATTTAATAAACACATACACACACACGCTTTTATGAAAATACACACACACACACACCCTCTCTCTCTCTCTCTCTCTCTCTCTCTCTCTCTCACACACAGACACACACACACACCTCTCTCTGCATTAAAGTGAGCTTTTATCGTGAGCAGGATACTAGAGGTTTCTACCAAGTGAGAAGAGAAGATGACTTAATGAATAATGAAGTTAATGAAGAGAACTGCACACACTGCGTGATCTAATACATTAATGATGATGATGTTTAATACATTTCATCAGCTCACTCTCTCATCATCTTTATTTACACTCTTTTACAATGGCTTTCACGCGGTCTCAACACCATCTTCACTTTTCAACACATTTAACATTATCTACCAAATCCATAGGACTATGTGAGCTGAACTGAGAATACTTTCTTTACACTGCTTTCTACAAAATACATTCACTTTACCAAAACTCTCATGAATCCTCTCAATGTTCACCAGCAGCCAAATCTCTGTACATTGCAATACTTTTGCAGAGCTTAGATGGCCTCGGTTCAAAACACTTCACATTCAGTTCGGCTAATCTACCCAACATACAAATCACTTCAGATGGAGCTCTGATGCATTTCCGCAACATCAAACTACTGTAAAAGCATTCTCAGTTACTGTCATTCAGATTGAGACACTGATGGATACTTGTAATCAGCTGCTGGAGCTCAAACTGCTGGAAAGTGTTACCGTAATGCTGCTGCAGTTTGTTGTGCCTGGTCACGCAGCTGCTCATAATCTTATGGCTGATCTGTGTGTGTGTAAATGACCGTAAAACAGTGACAGTTTGATATTTGTGTAAAGGTATTTTCAGCAAATTGACTGTGGTGGGTATTTGACTTTATAAAAGGTATTGGCTACTACCAGCTGAATTTGGATATTTACTGTGTTAGTTTTTATTACAATATTTACCGTAAGATGTGATATTTGTTATTTTATTTCTTTTGCAGTGCAACACTGGGTGAATATCAGATACACAACACATTTTCATTTTGCAGTGCTTCTGCTGCTTTGTGTTTATCCATGCATTGTACTTTGTGTGATAAAGCAGTCTATGTTAGAGAGTGTGTGTAGTTTTGGCAGCAGGAGTCACTTTTGCATGAAGTGAAGTGTTTTGGTGGTTTTAACTGATGTGTTCAGGTGTGTGTTTGTAAAGCTCTCAATGTGAAGTGTTTGGAAAAGGTGGACATGGTATTGAGACATGAAAACGACTAAAAATCAACACTGAATAATGCAGTTTTTTAATCCTAAAATGTCAGATGAACAGGAGTTTGATATTCATCATCTTTAAGCAGTTTGTTGGTACATTTGATGGAGCCAAAATAGAATCATCAGCATGTAAATGAATGTGCAGGATCAATGTTGTAGATGTTGAGTGTGTATTTCTACATGAGGAAAATGTAGGAGGTAAATATGAGATCAGTGCTGCAGTTTTTCAAGTTCCTTTTTATTTCTACTTGCTTGTTATAAAGCCCCCACATGCAAACGCCTACATGATATTACAGTGATATTTTCATACTGATGTTCCATTCTGACTAAATATCACATTTAGTTACAGGATTTGGCTCTGCACTTCCTTAGTTGTGTTTCTTACCATTGTTAGTACATCAGCCTGCCGGGAAGCTACTCTGAGTGTCTGCAGTCTGCAGTGTGGATCCTCCAGCTCTTGAAAGAGAGAGAGTGGGAAGCTTCACTCCTGAGCCTCCTGGATGGTTGTAGGTCAGATCCAGTTCTTTTAGGTGTGAGGGGTTTGAACTCAGAGCTGAAGCCAGAGAAGCACAACCTTCATCTGTCACTTCAAACACCCAGACAAGCTGCAGAGAGAAGGACAGAGGAGGAGACACACACAGTGGGGAGATGATGCAGTGATTCTATGCAGCATTAAATCAACAGCAGGTGAACATCACAGCAGATTAAATCAGGTGGACATTTGATTTGTGAGGCAATCTCCGCGCTGCCCGTCATCACTAGGAGCAGTTTACCTGATTATACTGATTGAAATCCTCTTGCAGATCTTTTTATGTTTGTGTTTTTAGTGGAAATGAATATGAAGCATGTCATTAATATCCATTCAGCAGGTGGTAAAGGACATTTTATGGCACTAAAGCATCTTTAAATTCAAGGTGAAACAAGATGTGTTTTTGTCCTCTATGGACTTAGTGTCCACACCCACCCCTGCCTAATCACTCCAACCTGAATCCATCAAACCTGATGAGTCTTTACCTCACACCAAACACTTTAACATGGACATAATATGTAAATTCATTTTTCCGCTGCTCTTTCTGCTGTAAATCACACATCCCTGTGTGTACCAACTCAACATGTGGTAAAGAAGGAAAACTTCAGGTTGCTATAGTGACTCTACACATCCAGAGCTAAAAGGTTGTTTATGTCTAAACTGAACATATATTTTGAATTCTATAAAAATTATAATTCAGTGTCATTTCTGAACATGCTATTTTTTCATTATAACTGATTTTATTCTCTGTCATTAGTGATCTGAGAGGAATCTGACCTGAGTAAGTCTGCAGAAGCCAGCAGTGTGAAGTCTTCAGTCCATCAGAGAGCAGCTTTCAATTCTGAATCCTGCAGCTCGTTGTTACTTGGAGGTCCAGCCTATCAGGGGCAGTTTGCTGATTGTAGAACTGATCCTGGAGACGCTCACAAGACTTTAGTCCAAGATTACAGAGAGCCAATCTGCAGAACAACAGTGAGAATCCTTTAAAGAATGTATTTATGTACAAATGTGTGTATTTCAGTGGTTGTGTGTTCAACAAGTCATGCACACTGAACACACAGTACATCTGAGCTGGACTTAATAATATAGAATGAGTCAAAATTGATGCTCAGTAAAAGCAGTGTTCTGATCTTCACAGTTCAGTCGACATGTTTGCTGCATCAGAGCTTTACTGTAGCTCCAGACACACTCTGCTACACCCTACCACCAACTCCACCCTGGCTCCTGAACACACACATGCTGAAGGCTGTGTGTTTCACTTCATCATTAGGAAATATATGAGCTGCAGAATTAGAGAGAGGAAATCTCACCTGAGGATCTGCAGCTGAAAGCTTCAGTCCAGCAAACAGCGTGGTCCACTCCTTGTAGGTCAATATTGTTACTGAGCTCCAGCTCTTTCAGGAGGAACCTTTCTTGTCAGAGCTGATGTGAGAGATCTCCTGCAAGACTCTGCTTTCAGTTTACAAACTAGCTAACCTGCACAGGGAGCACATACAGATCAGAGTTAGATTAAACAGGAGATTGTGGAATCACAAACATCATGGAATTCATGTCAATGTGTTTACAAATGTGTGATTGAAATACATTATTCATATCCAGCTCTCCTGCAGCAGAACAATTCATTCTTCTTAAAACACAAACAGCTGACAATGCTAGTCTTCATTACTGTTAACAAACATGTAAAAGTGAAACCGTAGTGAAAACCTACTGAACTGAACTATAGAGTTACAACATTAAAACTACAACTGGGTAATTAACTGAGTAAACACATAATTCATTTTGTAATTTACACACTCTGAGACAAAAGCATATTCAAAGTACATTGACTGCTTTGCTAACATCAGCATGGTTAGTTTAGTATGAGCTGTGAGTGTTTTAATGAAATATGAATTAACTCTGCATCACCATCCACTCCATTTTCCCTCTTCCACCCTCTTAAGTAGCACCATGATGTTTTCACTCAAAAGATTAGATTTCTGAGGCTGGTGAAGGTTCAGAAATCTGACCTGAGTGTCTGCAGTTTACAGTGGAAGTCTTCAGTCCATCAGGAGAGCAGCTTCACCCTGGAATCCTGCAGATCATTGTTACTGAGGTCCAGCTTCATCAGGGGGCAGTTTGGTTGGATTGTAGAACTGATCCCAGATCCTCACAAGACTTTACTCACAAGATGCAGTATTTCATATTCCATAAATCAGATCAAGCAGTTTTCACATTACAGTTTAGCTCCATATGTTCCACCCGGGTTAAGAATGTAACCCCAGGATACCAAAAAGATATTAATTCAACAATTAATCATGGTTAGAAAGGTTGTCGGCGGTTAAGGTAAAACTTCAACTTTAAATCAACGTTTTACACCAATTATGGTTTACATGTTGAAAAAGTGAGACACTGAATCAACGCTTGTCTAAGAGTCACGCCAACATGCTGCCAATACTAACAATTAATCCATGTCTTAATGTTCCGCCAGAGTCCGTTAAGTAGAGGACTGAGAGATACCATTTTTGGAGGGGGTGGGGGGCGGCTACCTCTTAATTATTTGAAATAAGCATCATATGTTTTGGACAATGAATCATGTTTTTATTAAGTTCAAATATTGTTAAAGCATATGTGTAATATATGTGTAATATGTAATGATAAAACATCACATTTGGATGAGGACTGTAAGGAAGGAAGAGAGTGAGGTCCCCTATAAGAAATGTTCTATGTTTTAAATGAAAGCAATATTCATGCTCAGTTACACACCGTGGGGTTTTAGTAGCTGCAGAAGGAAGGTAAGGTATTTTACCTCACTCTTTTATCTATAGCTATTTTAATTACCCTTATTAAGCAGATTCTCAGAAAATAATTGTAGTATTTTGAGATTATTTTGTTAATAACAGTTGTTAGATACATTAGTACTGGCTAATGTTGGCCTTAAAAAGTGGCATTAAAAAGAACTTGTAAACTTGGCAACTGACCATTTGACCAGATGATGTTATGCCTGACCCCCAGCTGGTGAATTTGGTGAAAGCTGAATTTATCAATGTTACTTACGTTATAATGATAAATATTATATGTGTTTTCTTTTGTATTTTCTAGAATTAAATCTAATTTTTAAAATGTTTCTGCCATCCATTTTCCATTCTGTTTAAATATACTTGCATTATTGCATATTTTCAACATTTGCAAGCTAATAATTAAATTTTTAATGTTGCGACCACTTCCATGTCTAACAGTAGGTTGTTTAGTGTGAATGTGAAGACTGGCTAAAGCTAAAGACTATTGACCAGCATTGATTACTAACGAGTTTCAATATCAAAACACTTAAAACTGAGCTGAAGACTGGTTTTCAGGTGATGCTTAAACTATTACTGATAACATTTTCTCATTAGAAAATCAACCAAAAGTAGCTGCAGTTTGACCTTTAGGATAATGGGTAAATCAGTATTGATGTACTGACAATCAAGGTTTAAAAACTGCTATTGATTCAACGTTAACCATAACATGCTTTCTGTTCGGTTTCAGTATTTCTTCCTGATGACTGATCAACGTTGTTTCAATCAGATTTTTCTATTCGCTACATCACACATTAAAAGCACCATATCAGTATGATATTAAGTCATTAGCTATATTATTTGAGACTTCTAACAAATACAGAGGAATGGGGAACAGTAACGGAGTGTTTAGGGCCAGCAGACACAGAGTCTAGTGTAATGCTCTGCTTAAGCAGACAATTACTGCTTACTCAAATAAAGAAATCATATGACGTCCAAATCTAAATGTGGGGATGTGTGGGTAAAGTGCTGAAACTAATGTGCTGAAACTCTTATAGATGATTATTACAAAATGACTTTTCCCATAATGAGAAATCTGACCTGGAGTGTCTGCAGTTTACAGTGTTCAGCTCTCAGTCCATCAGAGAGCAGCTTCACTCCTGAATCCCAGCTGGTTGTTACTGAGGTCCAGCTCTATCAGGGGCAGTTTTGTTGATTGTAGAACTGACTGGTAGACTAGACAGGACTGCCACTGTTTATTATTATTAACAAGACTGTAAAAGACAAGTAAAAGGCACATTTTACAATATTGATGATTAGACCAATAAGAAACTGTTGTATTTGTATTAATGTTGTTGAGTGATGACTGATGATTGTAAAATGTAAAAGATATCAGTAGTACTGACCTGAGCACTTCCACTGCACAGTGGTGAACTCTTGAGTCCAGCAGAGAGTTTCTCTACTCCCCTGTGAACTCTGCAGAGATCATTATGACTCAGGTCCAAGTGTTTTTTTAAAGATGACTTTCTTCGACTGTAGAGCTGCAGCCAGAGCTTCTGTAGACGCTTTTCCAGTCAGATTACAGCCAGATAAATCCAGACAAAAAGGGCTTTAATAAAGTATCTACATCAGAATGTAGATTGTAGGATGCACCGACACTATTTTTGAGACCAGTACGTAGTACCGATATTTTGGTTTTTGGGTACTCACCGGCACGAGTACAGATACTTGTGTAGGCTCATTATTAATAAAAAAAGACAATAGTAGGATTTTGAAAGATTCTTTTTACTAATATCAAGCATCAGATTTCAACGCCACTCCCACACTATAGGTTGCCCCATCTCTATGTTTTTCCGAGAAAATGCTCATTTATGTTTTAAAACTCTTGTTTTATCTAGTTTTTTAAAAAAAGATAAGCTACTTGCGTTAGGTCACAACGTCATTTTTTTTTTTTAAACCACCAGCACCCCTCCTCTTCGGAGGACAACTTTATTTTTTAAATGGTGGTTTTGTCTTTGCCAGCCATTTTATATATTTATACTCTTGGCGTTTTTAGAGCCTGTACTTTTCTACTTAACTTGAGTAAAAAGTTGTCAATATCAATACTTTTTAATAGAGTTTTAAACATGGGTATCATATTTGTACTTTGAGTAAAGAACAATGTGTACTTTGACACTGTCTTGTGATGCACACGCTGCTATATGGACAATCTCATTCATGTTGCAGTGAAACTGTCTCAGAAAAATGTTTATGAATAATATTTATGTTTACAGACAGTACAGTATTGTCACTTCAAACTGCTGCTGATCTGGACACATGTTTAATGCCGCTGATCTAAATGTAAACCCTTTCTCTGGCTGTTACAATATTTACACACATTTTGTGCTGCTGCTACATATTTGACAACTAGTGAGTACTGAACATTGCTATAGATATCCATTGCGAGAGATATGAGCCTTATTTGTTCATTATTCTTTGTTGTTTGCACTGTTAAAACTGGAGCCACATCGTCTCATCTCTCTGTGTACTTGTACAGCACATACAGCAGAAGAGATGACAATAAAGTTTACTTTGACTTTGGAGATCTCTTTCCATGATGTATGATGTTTGCTCTGTTAAAGGGATGTAGAGTAAGTCTTTACAAAATGTGTGTGTGTGTGTGTGAGAGAGAGAGAGAGAGAGGTGGAGGTCATTCCTGCCCTCTCATCAGTATTAATGTTAGTTTCTTAATGGTGTTGATCTTAAACACTCACAGGGCTTTTTCTACAGTTGCTGGAGAAGGATGAGTCTCTGTATCCCTCTCTGATGTTGTACTTCTTCAGGCTCCACTCATTACGCACATGTTCTGACTTCACAATCATGTAGCTCACAGCGGAGCGCTGGACAGGAGAGAGCGGCTTTTTGAAGAACTTATCTGCAGTTATAGAGAAATAAAAATATTCTTGTGTCCAAAAGGAATTTAACTCTCACAAAAAGTCAGTGTGTGTTAATGACAGGACATATGGACATGTGATCAGTGTGAAAAGCGTGTTGTAAAAAGGTAGTTAAAGTATCAATAAAATGATCCTGTAATGACTGCACCTGGCCACATGGAAGCAGTGTCTACTCAGTAGTCACATCTTTATCTTTCTCTCTTAATATCTGCTGTAGTCCTCTCTCACCACATCCATAACCCTCCTCGTAGGTCTTCCTCTTTTCCTCTAGCAGCTCTATCTTCACTATCTTTCTCTCACCACATCCAGCATCTCTCTTCTGCACATTTCCAAACCAAAGCAATCTCCATTCTGGCTCTGTCTCCAAACCTGATCCATCTCTCTCTAATACACTCAATCCCAACTCTGACCTCCTCCTCACTAATAAATACAACACTTTTTACTTCTAGCAGCTCCAGCCTGGCTCCCCCGCCTTTCTCCTCAGTTCCATTGTCTCAAAACCAGCATAACACACTTGTTTGGCCACTATCTTGATCATCCTTCTTTTGTTGGTACTTCGCCTGTCACAAATCACTGGTTCCACTTCCTTCTCCTCCCCTAATTTCTACTTCCGCCTTCACTCTCTTCTTCAACTCTCTCTCTGAACTCCTTGCCACTTCTGAACTGTTGACCCTAGTGCCTACTGTCCTCAATTATGTCTTTGAGGTCATGTTCCAGATGGCAGGTAGACTTGTATTATCAATACTATGGGTCATTTATCATCAACTGTAAGATTCTGAAAATCAAGTTTAAAATATTACCCTTTCAAAATGCAAACTGTAAATGCAATTAATACAACTCCAAAAACCACAACGCAGATAACAGCAATCTTCCCAGCATGAAAACCTTTTCCTGAAAGACAAATGAATTAAATTAATTTTAATCACGTTAACATAATTATGAGATTACTGAAAGATAAGACTACATGGAAAAATCTTTAGATGTTTTTATTTGTGTTAAATATAATGGGTAGAATAATCATAACAAAAAAAGCAGTACATTTGAACTAAAAATAATAACGACATACCTTTTTGTTTCCAACATAAATTGTTGTTTCTTCATTCCACACACGAGTCTCAACTATACACTTGTACGCTCCCTCATCAGAAGGTTGCACTGCTGAGAGTTTGAGTGAGGTGTTGCCTTTTTTGTGCAAAGTTCTTTTCTAAACAGAGCTGTTCTCCCTCTGTACGACTCAATCTGATTCTCATTTCTATCCTGATAATATTCATAGAAATGCACTAATGTTTCTGTCTCATACAATCTCTGCCACTCCACAGTCATGTCCTCAGCACTGATACTGGGTTGTAGAGAACAGGGCAGAACCAGGTCTGAACCAACATCAACCACTCAGAGCAAGTAGCTGGACCCACAACCTTAAAGTGGTTTCTATGGAATGGATCAACAGATGAATAAATTAATGTTCATGCTGCAATATAACCACATGTTTCATACTAACCCTCCAACTAATTGTTCAGAATGACAGAACTTTCATTTGTTCTTTGATCAACTGGCTTTACTGGCTGTAATGCAGAAAAGCTATTCTGGTGTTGAGCTTAGTTTCTGTTTAAGACACTATTGTGCCACTTAAACATCCATCCATCCATTTTCTACCGCTGTTCCGCCGTGGGGGCAGCAACCTAAGCAGGGAAACCCAGATTTCCTCTCTCCCCGCCCACTTCGTCTAGCTTCTGGGGAACTTTATATGCTTCCCAGCCAAGCTAAGAGACATAGTCTCTAGCGTAGTCCTGGTCTTCCGGCCTCCTCCTAGTCGACATGCCTGAACATTCACCAGGAGGCGCCCAGAGGCATCCTAACCAGATGCCCGAGCCACTTATCTGGCTCCTCTGATGCGGGAGGAGCAGCGGTTTACTCCTCGAGTCCCCCAATGACTGAGTTTCACCATTCTAGGGGGGGCCCAGCCACCCCAAGGAGGAAAACTGGCCTGCCATTCTGCTTTTTCTTCAATACTACCCACAACACATGACCATAGGTGAGGTAGGAACGAGGATCGACTGATAAAATTGAGAGCTGCCTTTGCCCAGCTCCTTCTTCACCATGACAGGCCGGGTGCAGCTCGTGATCACTGCTGACGCCAAGACTGATCCGCCTCTGTCGATCTCTGCTCCATCTGCCGCCACTCGTGAACACCAAGACCCTGAGATACTTTAAACTCATCCACTTGGGGAAGGATCCTCCCTAACACGGAAAGAGCTGCCCACCTTTTCCCCGTTGGAGGACGCTGGCCTCGGATTTGAGGTGCTGATCTTCATCCCAACCGCCTACACTGGCTACTTAACTGCCTCCAGTGAGAGCTTAAGGTCTCATCTGATGGTAGCCAACAGAACTACATCATCTGCAAAAAGTAGAGACTGATCCTGAGGTTAACTCAAACCGACACCGCTAAACGCCCCTGGTTATGTTTAGAAATTCTTGGTCCATAAAAGTTATGAACAGAATCGGTGACAAAGGGCAGTGGAGTCCAACCCTCACTGGGAACGAGGCCACTTAAACAGTCTCCTAAAAATCATCTGAATTAACAACATGAATCCTAAGGCCATGAATCTTTAGGCTTTTATCCATCAGAGATGTTTGATCCTCACTCTGGTAAATAAATATTGAAGAAAATCTTTTATATACTCAACGATGTAAAATACAAACCTGATGATGTCTTCATGAAGATGACAACAGTATAAAGAGGAAGTTCATCACTGAAAAACACTCTTTGAATACATTTCTTTTATTCTATATCTGGTTGTAAAGGTGCTTGTTATAAGAAAGAAAAACATGAGTTTGAAGCTTTTAGTATAAATAGGAATCACAATACAATACACAATAAAATATTATTCATGATCTCCTGTTTGCAACTAGCAATGGATCAATCATATAAATATTAATAAAATGGAAGGTTATTTCAGTTTGACAGTAAATTAGAAACTTATCCAGAACATCCTTCAAAGTTAAAGTACACGCTTGAGGTTCTATCCGCGCTCAGTGAGAAATTTTACATCATCATCATCATGAAGATCCAAATTGATCTTTATTGACTGAGTTCAATCAATCCTGAACAATATAAAACATAAAAACATAACGCAGGGCAAGCTTTCAATTTGGTTTTAGTTTCAGGCATCAACGTTGATTCAGTAACTCTTCCTGTAGAACACAGTGTTGTTTCTATCTGATTTTTCTATCTGTAAAATCACTCACTCACCAAACACACAAGAAATGTGTCGCTACTGTGTTTCATTATTTATCGCAAATATACAATATGTACATTTTTTAGGGCAGTAGGGTGTCTTGCCCAGATCAGAAGGTTGCAGGTTCAATCCAGAGCCGGTAAAGGTACCACTGAGGTATTCATGAGCAAGGTACTGTTCCCAAGCACTGCTCCTTCACGGTCAAATGCAGAGGTCACATTTGGTTGTGGTGCACCGTGTGCTGTGTTGTGGTGTGTTCACAATGACAAATAATCACTACTACAACACTGTATCAGAAGTCACGCTACAAATCTCCTCCACCAGCATTATAAAATAATTATAATATAATAATATAATAATAATGGTATTATAATATTATAAATAAAAAATAATAATAAAAAGTGCATAATAAAATATTCTAACTGAATTCAGAACAAACTTTCTTATTTTTAGTAGTTAGAAGATTCCTAAACAATAATCATGAACAAGAAACGCAAAGTTAGAGGAGGGTTATTCCTGCACAGTTAACAGTTTTGTTTGTAATAAAATATTGCGTCATATGTCTCTGCACTCTGTCATCTGCACTGCAAAGATACACTCTTTTGCCTGTTTCTAGCTTGTCTAGAACTTACCCAGATTACACTGTCTTATTTAAGACTTGAGGATTTATGGGTATTGTAATTGCATATCTTTTATTATAACATCGGTAAAATATTTAACTACAACGACATATAGATGAAGAACTTAATGTGTGCTGCTTAAAAGTGTTCACCGGCTAGTGGTGGGCGATCGATCCAAAATATCGATAGCATCAATACCGTTGGCATCGGTATCGGATCGATACCAGCAAGATGGACTATACGCCTTCTACTTCAGTGCGACGTTCCAACTGAAAAGCAAACTTGCTGGAGAACACTGCTCACACATCAACGACATCAGCTGTGACTTAATCCTCTTGATGTTGTACTGTGACATGACTTGGCAGCGCCAGGGCAAACGAGGGCCGCAGCACTACACACACAACACACACCGAGGAGAGAGTAACGAGAGAGGAAAAGGAGCAAACGTTTGCTGTATTTTCTATTCCCAAATGAAACAACTGCAAGATGTGTAATTTGTAAAAAGACTGTAAGATATGTTTGCTCTGAAAGAGTAATTTTGTTTTATTTTTGTATTGTAGTTGCTGAACACTCTACCTGAGAAAGAGAATTTGTTTTCAAAGCCAGGAAAGAAGTGAACTGAAAGCAGGAATTTTGTTTTATTTTTGTATTGTATTTCCTGAAAACACATTCTACATGAAAAATAGAAAAAGTGTTTTTTTAGTATTTTTTGAGGAGTAATCATTTTGTACACTTTGTTTATTTAAGAAAAACAATTAGAAAAAAAGAAGTGCAATGAAGGGAGATTTTTTTTTTTTTTGTATTGAACACTCTACCTGAAAAAAGAATTCATTTTATTTTGTTCTCGAAAGTGATAATTTCAGCACTCTTTTATTTAAGCATTTAAGAAGAATTTAATGAATAAGCTGAAATTGGTTTTGTTTTTGTTTCGAGCAACAACTTTATTATGGTAAAAGCATTTTCACTTACCTAGAAATCCCAAATTCTGTCCGGTTTTAATTAAATAATAATCCAAAGGAAACCACCAAACACTTAAACGTCAAGTGAAAATTCATCAGATTAGCACCTGATGAGGCATCCACCAATGGCTAAAAAGCATCGGCATCGGTATCATCAATGTTCGGTATCGACCTGTTTACTTGGTATTGATCGATACCAAATTCAGTATCGCAACACACCACTAACTACTGCAGCACCCTCTCCTCATGACTCAGTTTCGCTTTCGGTTTAGTCAGGAAATAACACCCAGATCACGTCAGTCCGTTCAAATTTCCACTCCGGATGATTCTTACGAACGGACAAACTGACCAAATGTCCCTGATCATGAGGGAAGTGGCACCATGTTGCTTTCAACAACAAAATCAGGTATTTGGCGGTGCACTAAAGCCAGCTACTTGACATCAACAAGAACTGTTCAAAACCTTGCTCTTAGTGTAGCTCATTTTATGTCCACACAACATTACAGGGTTTTTTTTTATTGTTGAAAGCAACAATTTGGAAAAACGGTTTAATTTCACAATTAACACAACCACACACAAGTAGCAGAACATCCCAGATCTTTAGAAAAATGAAACACTTGTAAAAAACAAGCAAAAAAAACACTAATAAAAAAAAACCAACTCTGCATAAGCACTCTGCAAACATACATTAATATAATATTTACAGGTATATATATATTTTAATGCTGTAATTCAATTAGCTGACTGAGCCGGTTACCGCCACAGACGCCAAGACTTCCAAGCTGCCTCCCCACCGGTTTGCCATGTAGCCTCAGTATGTTGGTATCCAGTTTCCTGCTTTTCCCTGTAAACGCACGCCCACGTATCTAACTTGGAAATCAATACGATGGCAGTAAGCTGAGAATCTCAATCCGGTTTTCAGTTTTTATATACTTCAATATTCCGCTCAGAACACACGCTTTAAATCAAGCATTTAACCACGATTCTATTTCTGTCATATGGCCTTGTGTATTATACCCGATTTACAATAAATGAAAAAAAAAAGAAAAAAGAAATACGTTAATAAACAGCAGGTTGTGAACTGCCTATATCGCTTTGGTCTCGCTTAGCAGATGAAAATAAGCTTGAAGAATTTGCTTTCTATAACACGCATTAAGCAGGAATCAACACATAAATACCTGATAAATAGATTTCATACCGCTCATAATCCAAACTATTATACTGATCTATATGCAGAAGTGTGCGATGCTGGAACTTGTTGTTGCAGGAGACATTCTGAGATAGAAGCTTTGTGTAGGGATCCAGCTGTTTTATGTGTATTCCAGGCCACCCACATAATATTTTATTTGTATTTTCAAGTAATTGTTCTGTTTGGCCACGCTTCTAAATAAAGGAAAGCTACTGACCACTGTAACCTGCTGTTCACATGGTTGATACCATCAGGTGGCACCGGTGAAAGGTTTTATTTCACGCAGCTTGGCTCAGACCAAGTGTTCACACGCGGGTATCCACGCTGCTGAATGATGGGTTTTGTGTGATTGCAGATTTCACAATAAAAAGAAAAAGGGCAAACTTCGCACTGAGTATTAATTTATTCAAGTGTGCTACATTTGAGAAAAGCAGTAACAATTAGGATGTCATGGGTAAGAGGGAGTTTATGGAGCTCAGTGTCATATGGCATCTTGACTGAAATATTGGTGAAGAAATGATGGAGATGTAGCTGTAGCGTGTTTATTGGGTTTGGGTTTTGAGTCTGCTGAAGGTTGAAGTGTCAGGACATTGGAGATTCTTTGTTTGTCACATTTAACAAGTGGAGAAACGTGCCTTACTGTACTGAGAAAGAGAATTTGATTTCTAGTAATATTTCTTGAGTTTAATCACTACATGTTGTACCTATATAACTGTAGTAAAGAATCTAGAACACTTAATGTGAGATCCCAATTCTTCACTTTTTACTCAGTCTTCAAATGCAGTCGATTGTTAGGATTTTTATTGTGTATTTTTGAGGAGAAGCGTTCTCAAATCTCCTGTTATTCGGTATTTCTTCCTCTTCATCACACAATTGTGATCTATACACCGTTAAACAGAGGCATTATTAAACAACTTGTCTGCATTTGAGGTAAATTAACACTTTAAACGCAGAGTCTTATTAAAGGACCGTCTAAAAAGTTCCTATGACAGCATTCTTATGAAGTTCCTATGAATGGCGTATGCTCATTTGATTTTCTTTCAAATGGTTTAAAGGAAATAAACTAATAGGTTTTAAAAAACCATATTAATTGCCGTTGTAAGTGGCAACAAAGAACGTTGATTCAATTCGACGTGGTCATCTACTAAAGCCATTAGCCTTCAAAATGAGCTTCCATTGTGTCATCGCTAGGCTTAGTGATGTGAATTCTTATGGGTCTGCTCACTAAAAAGAGTTTGCTCCCAAGTGGCTCCTGATTAAATAAATTAATAAGATAAAGTAAAATTATGTGTAAAATGAATTACTAGTGTACAAAACATACATTGATATGCATATAACATACTCTGCATATATTTAAACATTTTATATGTTTTTATGATGTTAACATGATGGGTGTTACTAGATTTACCTCACGTCAGTTTGCGAGCCACACAGATGAAAGTGTTTTTTGTTTGTTTGTTCGTTTGTTTTTTTAATAAAACACCATGCGGACTGCTATGGTCAATCAAAATTGCTTTATTCTTTCTATTCTGTCTATATAGTTGACTCAATTATATAATGGAATACAGGAAAAACAATAAATAATAGAGAGAGGGAAAACTAAACAGTCCTGCCTGGGAGCCAGGAGCCGGCTCCTATGAACTGCTTAGTCAAGAAAGGACACATCACTAGTTAGGCTTCTATTTTTATGTCCTTCTGAAGACAAACGCTCTTTGCGTTCTCGAATTAATGTTTTTTATTGGGTTCTTCCTCCTTGGTCTTGAGAGAGTCTCTTTAAACTAAAACTTTTTCATGTACAGAAACTATACAAGGAGATTAAACTGACTGGTGTCACCATTTTCTAAATTAACACTTCAAATGTTATGCTTCATTACAAACAGTCTAAAAAGTCCTTATGACCCTATGGTATAAATTCTGAAATTTTCACCAAATACTCTCAAGTCAAAGTCAAAGTGAACTTTATTGCTCACTCTGCTATATACTGTACAGATACAGAGAAATGAGACGAGGTGGTTCCAGTTTTAGTTGAAAAGTAGTAGGAACTAGGAACAAAGAACAAATAAGGCGCCAGAAATTATATAAACAGAATACAAAATATACATTTTAAACTAGATATGGAACAATAGATAACTTTAAAGTATAAATAGAGGTAGAGGTAGATGGAGACAGTTAGATGTCGCAGTATTACCTACAAAGTGGAAATTGACTTTTACACTGGATGTGCAAGAGGTTATAACAGTTATCTATTTATACATTCAATGTTCGATATTTGTGCAAAATATGCCAGCAGTGTAAAAAATTCTTATTGCAGTTCCTATCACTGAAAATATTTGAGGAGGAAATAGTCTGTATAGCAGCATGTGTATAGCAGCATGTGTATCACAGCGACGGTGATGTGGCAGCAACAGAGTCACTGCCCACAGTCCGGTGTGGGGGCAAGTGTGAGGGCAGGAAGTGTACCAGGAGTCTGATGGCTTAGAAAAGCTATCACGCATTCTGGAGATCAGAGAGTCCTGATGCTATAGCTGCCTGCCAGATGGGAGGAGGTAAAGATCTGCTGCGGTGAAGGATGTGAGGGGTCAAGCACAATGCAGGAGGCCCTCCTGATGCAGCGTTTGTGAAAGATGTCCTGCAGCGGCGTAAGAGACACACCGGCGATGTTACAGCTGCTGGACAATCTTGAAGCCAAGGTCGCAACAGTGCTGTTTCCGAACCACTGAGATGCAGCTGGTCAGGATGCTCTTATGGTGCTCCCAGAGAACACGGTGGGTGGGAGTAGGAGGTTGGCTCTGCCTCAGCCGCCCCAGGAAGTGGAGATGCTGGCCTGGCAGATGGAGGTGGTACAGGTCCAAGGAGGTCGTCTGAGATGAACTCCCAGGAACTTGGTGTTTTTACAGTCTCAACCAGGGAACCGTGATGCTGAGTGGTGGTGAGCCAGCCCCCTCCGAAGTCGATAATCATTTCCCTTTGAAAAGTTGCTGATGAGCCCCACTACAGTCGTAAGTTGCCATTAATTCTGATGATGGTCTGAGCTGTGTGAGGCGGTCGTGACTCAGGAGTGTGAACGGAAGTGGACACAGCCCTGAGGAGCTCCTGTGCTCAGTCTGATGCAGAACCTAGAACCATCAGTCAATATGCAAAATCTTAAGTTAGATTCAAGAAGTAACATAATTTTATATTACATTTATCCTTTTATTCTCCTTCAGAAATGAATTATATCCAGTTGGAAACAGCAAAGGAGGAATTTGAGAGTCGGGTGTCCATGACAAGGTCCAGCATCGAGGAAACAACCTCTGACCCGTGCAACAACAAAGATTTGTACTCGCAAACGCAGAAAGACGCTGGCAAGAAGAGAAGTCACAACTGCCTGGTATGCAAGAAGAGGTTTACGTGTCAGAGTAAACTCGAGAGACATCTGCACATCTGCTGACAGGAGAAAGGCCTTCCTCTGTTCAGGAAGAGCTTACCAACCGAGTAACCTTCAAACGCACTAAACACATTCACACCGCGAGAAGCAGTACTGCTGGCTCAGAGTGGAAGTGCTTACTCAGCAGAATGACCTCCTGAAGCATCAAGATCCACACGGGAGAGAAAACTGCATTTCACTGTTCCAGCAAGTGGAAGAGTTTTCACTCAGCAGTGTGACCTACAGAGGCACTTGCGCATCCACACAGGGGAAAAGCCCTACCGGTGCTCGGAGTGTGGCAAGGGTTTCACTCACTCAGAGCAACCCCACAGGCACCAGCGCTGGGCCCATACAGGTGGAGAAGAAGCCGTGATTGCCGTGTTTCAGAGTGAGAGGAGTTTTACCCACTAGAGCAGCCTCCAAACGCATCTAAAGATCCATTAGGGGAGAGATGCCGATCGCTGTTCTCGGAGGTGGGAAGACTTTCCATGGCCTCACAACATTTGAAGACGCACAAGTGCATGATGGAGCTGATAATGCATTAAAAAATATTTTACACTGCCAGAAAGGATGTGTAGAAAAAATGTCACACAGTCACACAGTCATATGTAATTTTAACACAAAACACAACCTGTGAATTTTTTTCACAGCATTTGACACTATGTGTGCTGATATACAAAAAATGTGTATGTGTGTATTTGTGTCAGGTTGTAAAACCAGAAAACTCAGTTTTGAAGGTGGCTTTCTGTGTGTGTGTGTATGAGACAGAATTCACATGAACGTTTTATCATTTAATTATATCACAGTTGTAGCAAAAATTTTAGTATTTATTTTTTATTTCAAAAGGCCAAATACTGCTTAAATTAAAAACCGTTTTTCACCAGTGTTTGGACAGATCTGTAGTTTGAAGAAAGATTTAGACACACGACGCCAAGGCAAAGAGCCATGTTTGGATCTCCGCTTGCTTTCTAAACCTCTGATTCAACTTTGTTTTCAACATCGGCGTTGAGCACATCAGGAGAGAAGAAAAAGTGCTGTTGAGAGAGATGCTGTGTGTGTTTCATAGGAGAGAGAGAGTTAAGGAGGAAGACAAAAAATTTTATTCAGTGCAAACAAAGCTTTATAAGTCTCTGCTTCACACGCTTTCTGTGTGAACTTATTCATTAGTTTGATAATAAATAACTCAGAATCCCTTTAACTTACAGAAACCACACACATACCGTCACAATCACAAGACCTTCAACTTAAAGGACATTATATTGATTCCTCTGTTTGTGAAACTATTTGTGAATAATTCCGTACACAAAATCAGAAGTAACTGCATTAAAACGCTTAAGTGAGGTTCTTGGTGATGGAAACACGTGCTGTGGAAGTCCAAAATTCACTGAAGAGCATCAGTTCAGTCAAATATTCCCTTTTATTGCAGACAACTAATATTTTATCTGATGAATAACAACCGCAGCTCTACTCACAATATAGATATTTACTTGATGTTTTCAGTGTTTATTCCGGATGCACATCCATTGCTGTGTTGTGACGCGGCTTCGAGTGGTGCGTGTGGAATTGTGGGAAATAAGGTCTCTCCCAGAAAAAACAAAAGCAGTTCATTTTATAGGTCAAAATGAGGGATTTGTTTTCCATTATCTAATTTTAGAAAGTAATCAATAGGAAAAAATCACTGTAGGAAAATGCATTATTTGTTATCACATGATTTTATTCTATATCTAGATGGATAAATGGATAAAGAAGTGTTTTCACCTGGCACTAATCTTAATCTTCCTCACAGCACTAAGCCATAAAATGTCTCTGACTAGTAATAACTCAATAAAACAGACACTTCTTATATTTCTAGTAGTTCTATCTAGTTTCAGCACATCTATACTACATAAAGATAAAACATTTCAACAGGTGCAGGTCAGTTGTCATCAAAAAAGACTGTCAGCATTTACACACCAAACTATGACAAATCTGAATAGTGCAGGTTGGGCTGGGCGATATGGAAAAAATCTCATCTCGATATTTGTTTTTCATATCAGCCGATATCGATATATATCACCATATAAGTCAAATCGCTGTCAATATGAGTCATTCTATGGCTTAACATTCTAACACTTCTTTGTCCATTTGGTATCCATCAGAATATAGATTTATTTATTTGATAAATAAATATTCTATATTTCTTCTTTCCTATTGATTGTGCTATTTTAAAAAATTCTAATCAATTTAAAATAAAGAAATACTGATGTTTTGGGTCATTTTGAACCAATTTGGCCTATAAAATGAGCTGCTTTTGGCTTTTCTGGAAGAGAACTACATTTACCACAATCCCCCGTGCCCCCCTCGGAGCCGTGTGACTATAAAACATTTAGAGACTAATGGCACTCACGTGTGAGCTCATAAATACTAGTAATGGGCCGATCCACCGTTTTCCAGTTCCAATCCGATTCCGATACACGACTGTCGATACCGATACAGATTCCGATATAATACATCTTTTTACTTTAATATTAGCATTATTTTGTTGAAATTGTGCTGTTTGATAGTAAGGTTACATCACACTACTAAGCACTTATTAGAAGAGCAAAAAATATACACAACTACATTGAATTTAAAGGCATTCCAAAGGAATTTATTTGTCAACCTTCACAAAAAGGTGGCAGCAACAGCTGTAAAATTCTGTAAATATCAAAAACACAACAATCTTGGCTGAATCATCTAAATAGTTCAAGTTTTTTGTCCATTTTAGCAGCAACAACTGTGAAAAAAATAAAGTGCAAAACTAATAAATTTTAAGTAAATATCTTAACTATCAAAAAAGTAAGTTAAAAACAATAAGCACGGACGCATCTATTTGACAGGTCAAGCAACAGACCAACAACAGCACCAACTGAATAAAGCTTTAAAATAAAGTGCAAAACTGCAATGAAAAACATCTTCAGAGTCAAAAAATGTGGCTACCTCCAAAATCTGAAAAGAACAAGTCAAACGTGGCAG
>JAVGVS010001379.1:0-22714 GCA_032718565.1 Distichodus sexfasciatus
GAGGGAGGAGCAAAAAGTCATGGACAGTTACTAAGAGAGTGAGGGAGGAGCAGGAACAAGATACAGACAGGAAGAGAGAGAGTGAGAAAAGTGAGACAAAAGAGAGAGATAAAGAGTTAGAGCAGAAAGTGAGAGAAAAAGATGTGAAGAGAAAAATCTCCCTCTCTCTCTCCCTCCAACACTCAGCAGTTCCTCCTCGTCCACCTGTTGCCCTCTAGAGTGGAGCTCATTTCTCTCCTCCACACTGCCATCTTTCTCTCTCTCTCTCTCCTGCTCTCCTCCTGTTTGTCTTCATTTCCTTCCTCTCTGTCTCCATCTCTTTCACTTTCCTCCCTCATTCATTTCTCGCTCTGTAACCCCACACCACCCCTCCATCCGTCCTCCCCTCCCTCGCTCTCTCGCTCCCTCCTCTGCGCATGAGCTTAAATCTCATTTCATACAACACTACACCTTTCACCTTTTCATCTGCAAACGATGAAAATCCAAATAATCCCTCCCTCCATCTCCTCCCAACCTTCTCATTCCCCACCGCTCCTCAATCGCTCCGCCTGTCCGCATAACCGGCCCCATCTGTCCTCAAAACCCCTCCCTCCCTCCATCCTTCTCTATCTATTTCTCCACTGCTTGATCTTCTCGAAAGTAATTCTCTCCATTCTCTGGTCTTCATTCTTTCTCTTACTCATACTCCTCCCCTCTCCCTCCCTCCATTTCTCCACTGCTTAATCTTCTCAAAGGTTTTTCTCTCCATTCTCTGGTCCTCATTCCTCCCCGACCCACACTCATCCCTTTTACCTCCACCCATCTCCCTCCCTCTCTTTTTCAGTTTCTCCACTGCTTGATCTTCTCTCTGTTTTCTGGTCCTCTTTCCTCCCTTTTACCTCCATCCATCCATCCATCCTCTCTCTCTCTCTCTCTCTCTCCCCCCATTTTCTGGTTTTCTTTCTCCTTCCTCTCTCCACCCTTCTCTTTCTCTTTTTCTCCATTGCTTAATCTTCACAAAGGTTATTCTCTCCATTCTCTGGTCCTCATTCCTTCCTGACCCACACCACTCCTTTACCTCCACCCATCTCTCTCGCTCTCTCTTCTTCCATCCCTCCATCACTTCTTAAAGTTTTCCACTACTTTAAAAGTCATTCTCTCCATTCTCTGCTCCTCATTCTTCCCTGACCCACCTCTCTCTCTCTCTCTCTCTCAATCTCTCTCACTCTTCTTTTCTTTCTCCTCCTCTTTTCTGTTTACACGCCCCGTGAGAGAGGCTGGTACAAATCTCCTGCTCCTTTAATATCCTCCCTCCGTTTCGTGGTGGAGAGCAAAGAGCAAACACGGTAGATGGCAGTCAGGGAGGGCAAATAGCAGCAGCGTCGTCTCTATTTTTACTCCCCACAATATCACCAGCGCGGGCCACCGCTGAAACGCCCGGCATCGTGGGAGATCTGGTCCCCGGCAGGGCCAACTGCGGGAGACGGGGAGCTGACATTCAAGATGTGTGGCACACGTGATCATGTTCTCCCACCCCCTCCCACACGCACACACACACACACACTTTGTGCATGAAGTTGGACTTGATCCCAAAGTGAGGGCCTGTGTCCGCCACACTACACATTTTGAGGTCAAAACCAGAACGCTTTTTCAGCACTTCTCTCAGCGCTTCTTGTTGCTAAGTTACGAAAAGCATAATCAGGCACTTCCGTGATCATTCCTGTTGATTGGCTAGTAAGAGAGAAGTGACGTTGATGAGCCCAGCGCTGTTTTAAAAGTTGAGTGGATTTCAACTTGAAGCGCTGTGGTAAAAAAGGTCTTCATTGGCCTTTTGAGCGCGGAGATTTGGATTTACATTAATAACAGGCACGTTTGGTGGACACAGGACCTTACGCTATCAATAAACAAGGAATGACATCTTTATCTTCAGTAGAGCGCTAATGAAGGCTTTCATGTTAAACACATGCATTAAAAAAAGGGAGATTGATGCTAACTTGAACTTTGTGCAGATTAAAGTCTTCTATCTCTCAAATTAATTTGAACATTAAAAGCCCAGATACTCGAAAGAAGAGGAAGACGATATGCATCAAGACCGTCCTCAGTGCCTCCAACTTCCCTTCACCATCCAAACTCTCCATAATACCATTCAACCTTACAGTCTTCAAGAAGCACACTGTGGATCTTCTCAAAAGTTTCCTCCTGGTTTCCATGTGGATTCTGAGCATTTACCATGTATTTACTCTTGACTGTGTAGACATCTGTCTTGTTAGAGGTCAGCCTGCAACATGCATGATTTTCTGCAACCTTCTGTTCAAGTAGTTCAAGTAGGATTTTGTCATTTCTACCATAATACATAGTAAAAATGAAACAATGTTTCTCCAGGGCCATGGCGCAACATAAGAGCAAGACAGAACACGCAAGTGCAAAAAAAGACAAAGAGCAATAGTGCAGCTAACGAGCAGGGGTGGAAGTAACGAATTACAAATACTCACTGTAATTAAGTAGATTTTTTGGGTACTTGTACTTTTATGAGTAGTTTTTCAAGTGTGTAATTTTACTCGTACTTGAGTACAATTTACACCATGTAATCTACTTCGCTACTTACAAAATCAAAAGTCGCTACTGAGTACGCCCACAATTTGAATTAATATTTAAACCTTTCATCTGCATCTTTGCAGCCAATAAGGCTGTGCAATCGCGACCGCGCCAATTAATCTATGACGTAAGCAAAGAATAAACTCCGCTGCAGCAGCAGGCACAGGTGTCTGGAGGAACTACACAGTGGAGTACAAACTCATTTATAGACTGAAGATTTGGAGACGAAGAAGCCAAAATGGAGCCAAACGAAGCCGGATAGACTCTGTTAATTTAGAAAAGCAGCTCTTGCTGAAACTGAACAAAAGGTTCAGAAAGTGAAGTGTGACAGAAACGCTATTATGTCTAAGAGTTTAAGACAATTACCTGCCTGTTGTTCGCAGTGTATTGGGAAAAGTTTAAACTGTTCTATGCATTTGTATATATATATATATATAATTTTTTTTAATCCATTATAATAAGTTGCACCATACACACGTCTAAAAATCATCAGTGAAAAACCTTAAAAATTAAGGCACCAAAGTAAAAAAACATTAATAAAATAAATCAGCAGATGAAAACCAAAACTTGCTCATTAGGAAGATGATATCAGGTTTGTCTTGGTGTTTTCACATCAGATGCATACATAAATGAGCAGCTCTGGGCCTTCTGAAAAAGGCAACATAAGGCAAGGCATGTCTACGGTACTATTCCAATAATATAAACCAATAAATAAAGGTATAAAAGAATGTGGTAGTGGTCTAGTGGTTAGAACAAGAGGTTGTGGGTTCAAGTCTCTCACCCTAACTCCTGCACTAGTATCACTGGGTCCCTGAGAGAGATCTTAGGAAGTCGCTGTAGATAAGAGCGTCTACTAAAATGCATAAATGTAAATCTGAAAGTTCAAGATTTCATGACATTAATTGTTGACTTGTACCGTGACAGTGTTTGGAAAGGGTCGTAACTCAGTCTGCAGTAATTCGGTCGAACGGCAGCTGCTGATTTAAGGCTAGTTTTACAAGAAGGAAGAACAGGTTCTCTTGGTGGACTACAAAACTCTGATGTATGTCACTCTGGATAAAAGCGTCTGCCAAATTCCGTAAATGTTGAAGTAAATTTAGCGTCATAACTTGGAGAGCTGATTAACGACTGTGGAGTCGATTCCAAGTCTTTTGAGTCGACGCTGGCTTCTGAGCTACCTGGAATCGAGGAACTGATTACTTTTGGAATTGACTTCCAGCCCAACATATCAAGTCAAAACTTGCGTTTTGTTAGGGGAGTTTATGCAGCACTTAACGTAGCCAAGAATTTCAAAACGCCAATGGAAACCACCAATGCAGTTGGTTTTTGGCAAGAACAATGCTTTTTTTTTTTTTTCCTAAGTTTACGTTTTGACACCAACAGCTGCTGAAGCGAACCTGCAAATTCTCAAACACCTGCAGCCCAAACCATTTTAATCTGATAAAGCAGAACAAAATGAGAGAAAGAAAATGCCCACATTAAACAATACTCTCCTAACCCCCAAACTCTCACACACACACACACACACCTGCAAAATATTGTACCAAATCAGCAGTTACAGCAACAATTTCACAATAGCCCTGCACTGCTAAGCATTAGTAAGGAGTTTCCTTTAACGGCCAACACCAAAAAAATCTAGCAGAGTCCAGACGACTGATCAAACGAGGTTATTACAGAGACACGGCGCTGCAGCAGAAACGCCGCTCCGCAAATTAATCAGATTATTTGTAGCTTTGCTCCTTCCAGAACAGTGTGTTATTTAGACAGCGGGTAGAGGCAGACATTTCTAGAGCAAATCGACCCTTTCTGTCTGCTCCAAAAGTTTATCAAGGGAATGGAGCAGCCTGAGCCTGAAAAGGTAAGTAGAGAGGCAGATGAGGCCTGGTTTAATGTGTATGGATACTTCTGAGACACACACACACACACACACACTCTTTGAGAGGTTCGTGAAAGAACATCAAATAAAGAGAACATCAGAGACACACACTCTTTATGAGATATCTGCCGTGTTCACCTTGTTACGGACTGGAGGGCTTGTCCATTTCTTTTTCATCCTCCCCGTTTCTGTCTCACGCGTCCACATCTATCTACACACAGGTGTGTCTTACTATCTTCACGAGGCACTTCCACCGACTCTATCACAACAATACCACGGCCAAACTTAAACCTAATCTTGGTAACCAAAATCAAATACTGTATTTTGACTTCGTGAGGGTCGCTCCTCACATATAAAGCTGTTCTCACAAAGCCCCAAACATCAGGTAAATCTCGGCTTTTCTTTCCTTTCAGGGGACGATCAGGTCCTCACAACTAGGTTCCCCTTCCACCACTCAACACACACACACACCTCTCTTTGTTCCCAGCAGCAGCAGAAGCACAGACCCTGGGAGAGACAAAGGCAAAGCAGAAGCTTTAACACAGCTGCTTTTGCAAAAAAAAAAAAAAAAGGGAAAAAAAAAAAGAAAGAAAAAAGGGGCCAGTGCTTGAGAAAGTGGCATCAGCAGAAGTGTTCTGCAGGGACACACCAGTCCATCCCCAGCTCGCAATTTTCATCCAGCCAAACATGAAAAAATGGACTGCAGTGGTTAGGGGACAGAGACTGCAGTGTTTAGGGGACATGATGTTAAGGGGACATGTACTGCAGTGTTTAGGGGACGTGATGTTAAGGGGACATGTACTGCAGTGTTTAGGGGACGTGATGTTTAGGGGATGTGGACTGCAGTGTTTAGGGGACATGATGTTTGGGGGACATGAACTGCAGTGTTTAGGGGACATGATGTTAAGGGGACGTGGACTGCAGTGTTTAAGGGATGTGGACTAAAATGTTTTGGGGACGTGAACTGCAGTGTTTAGGGGACATGATGTTTAGGGGACATGAATAGCAGTGTTTAGGGAACATTGACTGCAGTGTTTGGGGGACATGGACTGCAGGGTTTAGTGGATGTGACGTTGTTAGGGGAAATAACGTGCTATGTTTAGGGGACATGGACTGCAGTGTTTAGGGGACGTGGACTTCAGTGTTTAGGGGACATGGACTGCAGTGTTTAGGGGACATGGACTGCAGTGATTAGGGGACATGGACTGCAGTGTTTAGGGGACGTGGACTGCAGTGTTTAGGGGACGTGGACTGCAGTGTTTGGGGGACATGGACTGCAGTGTTTAGGGGACGTGGACTGCAGTGTTTAGGGGACATGGACTGCAGTGTTTGGGGGACATGGACTGCAGTGTTTAGTGGACACGACTTTTTAGGGGAAGTGACGTGCTGTGTTTAGGGGACGTGGTTTGCCGCGTGTGGCTCCCGGAGGCCAGGTTTACGGTGAGTAATGGGGCAAGTGGAGTGTGATGGATACAAGGTGACAAAAGGCAGCGTGTCCCAGGCGCGCACGAAGCCCGCGGCGGTGCAGGGATTAGCGGCGCAGCGCTGCGCGGGATGTGATTAGCGCGAGGGTCGGCGGAGAGCAGGGTGCACACCTGTGGAAATGATGAGCAGCGTATTTACCCATGAGTCGAGGATGGGAAACTTAATTAAAGCCGTATCAATCCGTTTATTTGCACTGCTGGAGCACACACACACGAATGAGCGTGTGTGTGTGTGTGTGTGTGTGTGTGTGTGTGTTCACGCAAGAGATTTTATCTTTGTTTTTGTAACACTGCGAGGTTACATCATTTAGACTTCATAAAGTAGGGTTTTGTTCAACTTAATTATTCTCTGTAACAAAGTAAGACTGCCGACGGTGAGCTGCTTCTCCAGCTGGAAAACAATTAGGTTTATTAGATGAATAATGTTTCAAATTGGGGATAAATATTAGATATTTTTCTTTAAAAACCTGTTTTTCACACTTTGTTTACACTGTCTATGGCGACTTTCAAACACAGGAAGTCAAAAGAAGAGCTAAGAGGCTATTAAAGTAAAATACCATCATTAAGGTTTTTACTGGTGGAAGAGAGAGAGAGAAAGAGAGAGAAGGAGATCAGAGAAGGAGGTAGAGTGGGTGAGAGAGAGGGATAAAGGAAGAGAAAGACGTGAAAAAGAGAAGAGGAAAAGAGAGTGAGAGACAAGGAGGAACAGAGACAGAGGAACAGGAGAACGAGAACAAAAAACGGAAAGAGAGAGAAAGAAACAGACACAGGGACGGATGGAGAGAAAGTGAGATGGAGGGAGCATGCTAGAGAGAAGGAAGAAGGGAGGAGACTGGGAAAGAGGGGGAGAGAGAAAGTGAAGAAGGGAGGAGGAGACAGTAAGAGAGCAATGGACGGGAGAAAAAGGATGAGGAAAGGAGAGAGAAGGGAGAGAGAGAAGAGACAGAGGGAGCATGGTAGAGAGAAGAAAGAAGGGAGAGAGTGGAAAAGATGGAGAGAGGACGGGAGGAAGAGACAATGAGAGAGTGAAGGAAGGGAGAAAAAGAGAATGAGGAAAGGAGAGAGAGAGAGAGAGAGAGAGCAAGAGCGAGGGAGAGAGAGAGGGAGAGAGAGAGAGAGAGAGAGCAAGAGCGAGGGAGAGAGAGAGGGAGCGAGAGAGGGAGAGAGAGAGGGAGCGAGAGAGTGTGCGCACGAGAGAAAGAGAGTGAGAGAGGAGTCAGTTTGGTGAGTGAAGCTAATTCTCGAGTGCCGGGGGATTTGAGAGATTGAAGAGGAAGAGGAAGAGGAAGGAGAAAAAAAATCTTTTGCATTTTAATGAAAACTTTCAACAGAATGTAAATCAGCCCAAAAGAGGAAGTGTTGATACATAAACAAAAAGAGAAGGAGGAAGAAAGAATTAGCTGTGATGGAATTTTTAATGAGACGGATTTTCGGACTTACAGTAGTCGAGGCAGGACACAGGTGTGTGTGTGTGTGTGTGTGTGTGTGAGGGGAAGGTCATAAAAGTAACAGTACTAGAGATTACTGCTTATCCTCCATCCCCTAATTAAATGCTCATTAATTATTCTCGTAGTGTTTGCGTGCGTTAAACAAAACACCTGAACCTGTTCTCCTCCCAGAGCGCGTCCACTCGCCGTCTCAACCCTCACCTGCATTTACATGAGCCGCACAGTTTGAGTTTTGACTTTTTTGGTCAATGTCTGTGCTTCCACTGCTGATCCGTACGGAGTCCAGATGCAAACGCCACGCATCTCTCTCTCACAATGTAGGGGAAGCTACTCTTAAACAAACAGATTCGCCAGGTGGACTCCATCCTCCAACTCCGTCTCGCAGCCACCAAGAGTACGCCAGACGAAGTCAGAGGATGCTTGACGGGGTCAATCTCGCATTCTCCAACTCCTTCCTTCGACTCCATGTCGCAGCCACCAAGAGGATGCTAGTCAGAGGATGCTAGATGCCATCATAGGGATAAAGTCAATCTCCGACTCCATGTCGCAGCTGCCAAGAGTGTGCCAGATGGAGTTGATACCGCATCCTCCTACTCCATCTCGCACACTCTTGGCAGCTTACTTCCATCTTCGCCAAGGTGGACTCCATCCTCCGACTCCATGTCGCAATGTGTGTGCTGATCAAGTGAGAAATGCGAAAGAGGGAGAAAGAGAGAAGAAAAGACGGAAAGAAAAAGAGAGAGGGTGAAGAAGCAGGTAAGACATGGAGAGAGGAAGAGTGAGGAACAATGAAATGCAGGGTGATAAAGGAACAGTGACGGAGAGAAAGAAGAATGATGGAGGGAGTAAGAGAGAAAGACATAGGGAAAAAGAGAGGATGCAAGAAATGGAGGGGGGGGAAGGAGAGGAAAAAAGAGCTGAGGATGGAGAGTGAAGGGAGAAAGAGCAAATAAGGGATGGGGTGAGGGAGGGAGGGGGAGGATAATGAAAGAGAAGGGATGGAGGGAGAGAGAGTGAAATGAAGGGAGAGAGGAAGATGGGAAGAAGTGAGAGGGAGGAAGGATGGAGGAGGAAAGAGAGATGGAGGGATGGAGGAAAGAGAGAGGGAGAGATGGAGGGTGAGAGCCGGAGCAAAGAGAGAGGTGTGATGGCAGGAGCAAAGAGAGAGGTGTGATGGAAAGAGAGAAAAATGGAGGGAGGAATAGAGAGAGAAAAGAAGAGGAGGAAGAAGAAGAAGAGAGGGAGAGAGAGAAAGAGAGGGATGGTGAACAGGGAGCAGAGAGACAAAGACCAGCAGGTAAGACAGAGGTAATAGCTCAGGTGACACAGCAAATACATTAATTTCGTGGCAGTGACCTTTCAGGGTGTGTGTGTGTGTGTGTGTGTGTGTGTGTGTGTGAGTGTGAGTGTGTGGGTGTGTGTGTGTGTGTGTGCGTGTGTGTGTGCGTGAGTGTGTGTGTGCGTGTGTGGTGCTAAGCCTCTCTCTGAACAACTCCAGACCTCATGTATCAACCTTGTCACCCACTAAAACGATTGATGACTTCGTCCGTCCGCTCTCTCCTCCTCCTCCCTCCATCCCACCATCGGCTGCAGCTCGTCTCCCTCATCTCTTCCTCTCTTTCTCTTTCCCCCTCCATCACTCCTTTCCTCCACCTTGCTCTCTCCGCAGACTCGGCCCGGGTGTCTGCAGCCATCAGTCTCGTCCCATCATGCAGGAGGACAGTTATAAAGCGCAGGGCTGAGGAAGACCACCGCATCACTTCAACCCCACTGACACGCTGCTGCTGCCCGCGCTGGTTACACATAGAGGGAGGAAGAAACGGTTTAGTTTGTCTTCTTAGCAACTGAGGCTCATTACACAATGTTTATTGCAGCTTGTTGGCTTTATCGCAGCTAACTGGCCGAAGTAAATTTTTTATTCATGCACAACGGGGCAGTCGGTGGCGTAACGGTAGGGCGTTCGCCCCGTCATCAGAAGGTCGCAGGTTCGAATCCAGGGCCGGAAAAGTTAGCACTGAGGTACTCATGAGCAAGGTACCGTCCCCAAGCACTGCTCCCTGGACGCTGTCCTTGTTAGTTGTCCACTGCTCCTTCACGGATGGGTCAAATGCAGGGGTCACATTTCGGTGTGGTGCACTGTGTGCTGTGTTCACAATGACAAATAATCACTCACGTCACATGTTACGAAGCTGATTAAAACGATGGGAATTACAGACTGATACCGATATTAAATGTTTCTCACGCTTATATCCGCCGATGCAGGCAGAGTTGAGCGCGCGAAGACGAGAGATGTTGTTCGTGAACGTTCCACTGTGAGCTCAGAATTTTGCCGCAAAATAACGCCATACATTTTAATACAGAAGGCGTGGGTGGTATAAAATCCCACCTCGGACTCTGGACATGGCTGACACTAGCGCTAACTTTCTGGGACACAGTAAATGTGTCATGAAATATCATCTGGAAATAATGGACAAATCTAAGCACCGGTCTGATGACGATGACAAAGCAATTATCGTCCAATTGCGATATCATCGTACATCCCTAATTATTAACTAAATGTAATGTATTAGCTGCAAAACTACTACTAAAATTGCTTGAAAAGTTATATATATGCACACACACAAGCAAGCAAGCTTGAGGCGACAAGACGGCGCTTGCTAAGATCCGCTCAGCAACGTTCAGCTAAAATTAGTCCAATTAGAATTTTGGATTCGGTTCAAGTATATATATATATATACACAGTATATATTGTGAGCTGAAAATGCTTAAAATTTGAAAAACAAAACTCAAAACTAAATGCAGACAATGTACAAAACTTTGTCAGATGGGAATTGGTGCTCATGCGCAGACACACATATGGCGAAGACACACACACACACACACACACACACACAGAATGAGATCCTTGGCTGCCTCTGGCCTTCACTTTGCATTTCGAGCGAGACTAAAGATTAAAGCTCCCTCTCAATACAAAACCCAAGAGCAGCACTGCCAATTACACCTCTCAGACCTACAGCAGCGAGGAGAGAGAGCGAGCAACGAGAGAGAGGGCGAGAGAATATCAGAGAGTGTGTCCAGGAAAAAGAAATAAACATGAGAACGAAATGAGAGTTGAAATGAGGAGAGCGGGACAGAAGTGTCACAACACAGTGATGATGGATCCACGTTTGCGAACTCTATTAGAATAAGAGAAAGCAGGAGGACTCTCTACGGCAGGATGGATTTGGGATTAACACACACACACACACACACCACGAAAACACACAAGACACACAACACACTCAGCATGCAACATGACTTCTCTCTTCTCAAATTAGCTCTTGGCAATACCACCAGAAGTTCAGACTGGACAATCCCTCTGAAGCAAAGCAGGTTTGGTTTTGGTCAATACTGGGACGGTAGAACAACTAGTAAAGCTGGTTATTAGTTGTTATTAGAGGTGCTGGTGGGACCAACAGGGGGCACCGTCCTGTGGTCTGTGTGGAGACACAGCCGTAAAGACGAAGACGTCCTTCAGATCAGATATAAAAGTGAAGTCCTGGCTCTATCCGAGTTCATAAAAGATGTCTGGAAGATTCTGGCGTTGCACAGGACAGTGCACCACAACCAAATGTGACCTCTGCATTTGACTCATACGTGAAGGAGCAGTGGGCAACTTTTTGGCAGCATCTGGGGGGGCATTGCTTGATGACGGTATCTTGCTCGTGAATACCTCAGTGGTACCTTCACTGGTCCGGGACTCAAACTGACGATCCTCTGATCATGAGGTCGACACCCCAACCGTTACACTACCAACTGCTGCTATGGAGCAACTGGAGGTTTTGCTCAGGGGCTGCATGGTGGTACTGCTGATGGTGACAAACCTGCAAGTGTCTTTTCGGCCTGTCATCATGAACAAACTTCTCCCATGTAACCCCCTCCGGGTCATGTGACTAACAGCATATTTCACTTCCTGATTTGCGTTCCACTGATCGAAAGCCTGCAGCACATTCGGTTTACATTACAGATCTACATAAAACTCTCAGTGTTGATCCACTCGCTGCACAGCTCGGGCTAAACAAAGGAATAACTCATGAGAACTCCGAGCTTCATGACAAACTTTGATAAGGCCAGTCGGGGCAAAAACAACAAGTTGTGATTTGGGGAGTGGGGGTGAGCAGGTGGCAAAGACGCGATCCCGCCGTGCCGTCCCTGGCGTTTAACCTTTTCATTCTGAACGACTACACGGCCTCCGTTAGTAACTATCAAAGCGTGGGACGTGCTGAATGCTCAGAGATGCAGGAGAAGTGAGGAAGACTAGCAGAGAGATGAAAAGACGTGGAGATTAAACGAGTGCACATCCGCTGGGTTGTGAGCCCCGGCTCAGGTACAGGCTCATTACGGAGTTCCAGCGCAGCGTGTGTGCAGGCGTGAGGGCGTGTTAGCTATGCTCACAGAGAAACCACGTGTGAGTCGGTACTACAAGTCGATTTCCCACACTTATAATTCTTTAATATATCAGCGTATTGTTTCACAGCAACGCTCAGGGGTCTTGCTTAAGGGTGCTGATGCCAGAGATAGGATGGAATCCGATTTGAACCTATGACCTCCTGGTCTGGAGGAGAGGACAGTACAGCTAAATCACCATCAACTCCAAAAATAAAGGCTCTCAACCACACTGATCCACAGGAGCAATAAGGGTTTTTTCTCAAGGGCCCAATAGTGGTAGTGAACACAAGAACCCATGACCTCCTGGAACGGAGGAAAGGACGCTACAGCTAAACCAACATCAATCCCAATCGTGAATGCTCTTATCTAGACGTTCCCAGACGCAGGGAACACAGGTCAATACAAAGCATTAACCATGTGGACCTTCTTAGGCCTCGACCACACGGACGTTCAAAACGAACACCCTCTGAGCGCCATATGCGTTTTTGCTGCGTTTTGTAGCTGCTTTCGATTGCCGTTTCACTGGCGTTCGCAATAGCGTCGTTTTCCTCGCGTTCGTCGGGATTTTGACGCCAAGAAAACGTTGCATGCAGCGTTTATTTGACGCCACCCGAACGCGCAGCCGACCGAACGCCGGTGCTGAACGCCGTGTGGACGTTTTGATGAGCAGAAGAACGGTCGGCGTTCACCTGGTGCCACGAACGCCAGAAAAACGCCTGGTTCAGACGTCCGTGTGAACGAGGCCTAAAAGCATGTCATCCAGTGTTAGCTCACGAACATAATACTGACGTGTTCTGCTTTATGATGGCCCTGTAGATGAGCGACTGATTGTTTAAAACAGTTTTACTCTAAATATATTTAATTTTCAATCTTTGCAAGTTCCATATTACTGTAGCACTCAAGCCAAGTAAGTTACACTCACTGCAATCTCTGCAGGGTTATGTCAATAACTATTAACACACGTAATTAATGCTTAGACAAAGGAGACATTGATCTACAACAAAGTCTCCTAAATGCCCTGAGGAATTCTGTAGAATCTTTTAAAAGTCAGCTGAAAACTCTTGTTTAACCAGGCCTTTGTTTAGCCTTTAGATTGTTTTACTTACTCGTAATTGTGTCGTTTTATATATTTTATATTTCATATCTTAGTTACTTTAATGTTATTTCTTTTTCTGTATTGTTTTATTGCATGAAAATCTGTTTTATATTTTCGAATGTTTCAATTATCTTTATGTATAGCGTCTTTTATGTACAGCGCCTTGTGACCTTTCTGTCTGCGAAAGGCGCTCTATAAATAAACTTTACTTACTTACTTTACTTAAAGACAGACAGAGAATTGCACTCTCACCTACCAAACTTCATGTCAATCGGCACAACGAAAGTAAGAACATGAGCTACGGCACTAATTTAACATCCTGTTTCCTCCTCTTGCACACGCAGAGAAGCTGCATTGACTGATCTGATCCACGATTAAGAGATGGTCAGATAAAATGAATGAATTAAGGAGAATTCAAACCTGGTGCAGGTGGTGGTGATGTCCAAAAATATGCTAAATGAACAGGGAAAATGTCCCTGAGACTGACCTTTGCACAATTTCAAATTGGTTTTGTGCTTGTGATTTACATAAACCAGAATCCCGCCACAAGCGGGGATTCTTTTTTGGGGCAGTTGGTGGCATAACAGTAGGGTGTTCGCCCCATGATCAGAAGGTTGCAGGTTCGAATCCAGGGCCGGTAAAGTTACCACTGAGGTACTCATGAGCAAGGTACCGTCCCCAAGCACTGCTGCCCGGGCTCTTGTTAGCTGCCCACTGCTCCTTCATGGATGGGTTAAATGCAGAAGTCACATTTTGTGGTGGTGCACTGTGTGCTGTTCACAATGACAAAATAATCGCTCACTTTCACTTTCATCACCCGAGTAACTGTGTGGACTGAACAATCTGTCTGGGTTCACCAGGACCTTGCAGGCGTCCAGTACACTTCTCTAGCAGATGATCTGGAGTGCATGATCACCAGCGTCCTACCGAAGCCTTGTCATCTGGAACCTGCGGTGAACCACTGAAAACTGAATTAATGCTAGTTCTTAAAGATTTCGTTCTACACTCACTAATCGAATGCATCTAAAGCTCAACCACCTTACGATGGCCCAGAGGAGGTTAAAGTTCCCTTCTGGGTCTCGGTTCCTCTCAAGGTTTCTTCCTATTTGTCATAGAGGATACACACTGTAGTTGAGCATGGGTGGGTCAGTGGTAGAATTCTCGTCTGCCACACGGCAGGCTCGGTTACAATTCCTGGCCAATGCAATCCAGTGGGGCAGTTGGCAGCGTTAACAGGTAGGGAGCTGGCCCTATGATCAGTTCCAGACCAAGTTACGGTGCCACTGAGGGACATTGGGGTTCATTCACCAACCGCTCCTAAGAAGCCATTTGTTCTTAGACATTGTGTCCTAGAATTCAAAAATATTCTGACACACATCAATGTTTTCTCATTTGAGATTTGTTCTTAGGTAAGAACAGAATGTACAAATGGTGAAGAGCACAGAAATTTGTGTAAAACATTGGCTTATTGGGTTAAGACAACTTTCTAAAGAACAATTTAAAGCAAAAAATGTAAGTAAATATTGGTGAATGAGACCTACTGTCTGTAAAATGAGCTATACAAATTAGGGATGCACCGATACCATTTTTTTGAGACCGAGTACGAGTACTGATATTTATTTTTGGGGACTCACCGATAGCGAGTACCGATAGCTGTGTAGGTCTGTTATTAATAACAATGACAATAATAGCAGGATTTTAAAAAAAGTTTTATTTTCTTTACCAATATCAAGTAGTTTAAACTCAAAAAAACACTTTCAAAAACCAAAATATAAATTAAAGTACACTTGAGCCTTATGTCATTTTATAAAATAAATGATACTAATCCATTTTTTATCCATTTATTTGTTCTATAAGTATCAAAACATAAAAAACAATTCAATAAAATATTAAATATTAAAATATTAGTCTGCTTTGCTGCCGTCATTATCATTTATTTTAAAGTATCTCCAGACGGCTGACATTTTTATCCGCACACAGTTTACAGTTTATTTGGCAAGTGTTTACACATTTACACTGCCTCCGCGTGGCGATGAACATGACTACATCATATCTTCCACATGTGGTATTGGCAGTATGTAGAGATGGGCCGATACCACTTTTTTATGTCCGATACCGATACTGATGTTGTAAATCTGGATATCTGCCGATACCGATACAAATCCGATACAGTCACAGTCTTTTTTTTAAAAATTAAATAATACCTTAAAATGTCTGAATACATGACAGATTATTGTTATGCTTAAAGAAATGCTTGATTTAAATACTGTTTTCCTACTACAACAATGTAATAATTACACACACACACGTATATGCTAAATTATTTGTGCTCAGAAATTGTTTGTTAAACATATAAATATTTCTTCTTCCTTATTGATTACACTATAACATTATGAGATTGAAAAAAATTTGATCAACTGAAAATGAAATACTGAAGTTTGTCATTTTGAACCAATTTGGCCTATAAAATGAGCTGCTTTTGCAGAGAACGACATTTCCCACAATCCTCTGGGCACGCCCCGGAGCCGCGTCACAATGAGGCGTTGGGCGCGTGTTCCAGAATAAACGAGGGAAAATCTATGGGAAAATCTAAATAAACGGCAGAATTGTGAGTAGAACGCTGGTTGTTGTGGTTATTCATCAGCTAAAATATGGTTTGTGTCTGTAATAAAGGGGACATTTTGACCGAACTGGAGCGTTTTAGCGAGTAACGGCGCTCATGCGCGCGCTCATTAACACACCGCGTGTGTTTACATCGCGAAGAATGTTGTTATGCATTTACTTCTGTTTTAGTGCAGGAACATCTCACAAATACTTTCACATACAGAGGGATCAGCTCTCGTCTTGATCGCGCCACTGAAAACGTTGTCACTAATAAGCGTCCGTGTGAAATACAAGCGGAGCTGCTCTAGCGAGTAAAATGAATTAAACCAAGCTTCGATTCTAGAAAAATTGCCTCGACCATTTTTTGTAATAGAATTATTCGAGTTATTGCAACAATGGTTTCAGCTCTACTTTACCGCAGTGCCATTTCCCACGCATAACCAATTGAGTGTACACGCATTCACAGATAGAACAGACCGATGCCGCCGATACCCGATCCAGCCGCTTGAGCCGTTATCGGACCGTTACCGATCCACATATCGGATCGGCTACATCTCTAGTAGTAGGTATCAGGAAATTTTATTCCGAGTACGAGTAACTGACCGGGGGGTGGTGTCGGGTGCGTCCCTAATACAAATACAACGAACGTACAGAAGTGTTGAGTCTCCTGTCCAGTCTGCAAAGAAAATATGGAATGAATGCTACAAGATCTGATTTAGCTTGTCAACGCCTGTACAGACATAATAACACCTGTAAGGCATGTGATAACACTTCCTTCAAGATATTCCAACTCAATAATTCAATCTAAAGCGCGTCACATTTAGCCTACGCAACTCATCTTTCACTGCTGTGGCACAGAACGCACTGCAGACCTTCAGATGACCTATTCCAATTACAACGGCAAAAAAATCTCTACTTTAGCCGCACATCTGGCTATTTTTTCACTAGATATCAAGCAGATTCATGCCACATACACCACATGCTCCCTACTGCACCTCAGCTTTAGTCATATTGACCCATTTGTTATGCGGCTCCTTCTCTTTCATTTAAAGAGTCCAGTGCCGAGATGAAACCTTCACTCAGAAGAGAGAGGGAGAAAGAGAGAACAAGAGGGAGGGAGGGAGGGAGGACTGGATAGCAGGGGAGGCAGGGTCAAGCCTCAGAGCTGCTAACCTTGAGAGCGACTGCAACCCTGGGAAACGGTGGGGAAATGAAAATATAAGCCCTTCGCTCGCCTGTTTAAGCAGGACGGATCACCACACAAACACGACTCAATAGAAATACAGAGCAGAGCCGGGGCAAGGACACTTGTGCACTTGCTCCCTCCCTCTCTACCTCCCGCTGCAGATGAGTCTTGGATCATTAAGCATGAAAATTTCTGCTGTTTTCTTATAGCAGACAGGCCAGTCATGTGTAGAATACACAGCTCTCTTAAAGGAACACGCAAGTGGAAACACGTCTAAAAATGTAAATGTAAAGGCAGATGGCGTAAACGTAAAAACGAGCAGCACTTGACCCGCTGGCCTTCAGCCGTTCGTAAAGACATTTGCATTCAAATTAGCATTTTTGAGAAATTCATTTCTTAAAACGTAACCAAATGATTATATGTGACCCTCCACGGCAAAACCAGTCGCTTGTCACAAATTTTCAAAATTGAGTTATGTTTTCATGAAAGGGCATAAATTAAGCTTCAAAACGATACCTATATGGAATGAATGGGACGACACATGACTGAGAGTCGGGTTTCTCCTGTCACGCCAAGTGAGAAACGGAGAAATCTACCTTTGAAGTTGACTATCGCCGCAGCACTCACAGACACTTGGTGCGGTCGCGGCCACGTTTGTATTTACGGTAGCCTACGCTGCATTCACAGCCACACGGATAGCCTACCTGCGTTAGGTTAACTGAACTCGGGAGACGAAGATGGATTCCGGAGAAATATCTTCACGCTAGTCAACCAGTGGATTTACCGTAAATATTGAAGTAGAGCGGTCAAAACAGAAACTTTTAACATTCTGCTGGAATTGAATTCCTCACCTCAAGAAAGTCACGTTTTTAGGATGGAAAGGGTAAGTTTTTCAGCCAAATTTATTCACAACATGTACAGTATAGACCTTCCACTGTTTCAAAACACTAAAAACAAAAAATCCAGAATTTTACCCCACGCAACATAAACGCTCGTTTTTCTTGGAAACCTCCGCTGCGACAAGCGACTGGTTTTGCCGTGGAGGGTCACATATATGGTGTAGAAGCATCCTCACAATCACCTCAAAACAATACAGTGCAACCAGGATTTTGAAAAAGAATGTCATTGTGAACACACCACACCACAGCACAGCACATGGGGCACCACAATGAAATGAAGGAGCAGTGGACAGTTAACACAGGCAGTGCTTGGGGACGGAACCATGCTCATGAGTACCTTTACCAGTCCAGGACTCAAACCAGTGACCTTCCGATCATGGGGCAAACAACCTAACAATTGGTCTTTTGGACGGGCAACAACGGATTATAGATTAGGATCTCATAAAAACTCAGCACTCTGTTGACATCAGTAATGAAGCCTTTATGTACAGTGTGTTGTGTGTTTGCACGTTGCATGTTGTAAAGCAGCGTTTCTCAATCCCAGTCCTCACGGCCCACCGCTCTGCACATATTCGCTATTTCCTGCACTGTCGCACGCTGGTCCTACGTTGCTAATTAGTTCATCAGTAGCATCAGCTGCGCTGTGGGTCGGGAATGTCGAATCTGAGCAGAGCAGTGGTCCGCGAGGACTGGGATTGAGAAACGCTGTTGTAAAGTGTGTGTGTGTGTGTGTGTGTGTGTGTGTTTGCATGCATTCTGTCCAAAGAAGAAAAAGAGTATGAGAAGAGCCAAACTCCAGAAGACGTTGAAGCGGTGGAGAAAACTCCAGCCAAATTGGAATAAAGCGGAAGAATTCTTATTTATCAGGATAATTACCTAAATTGTGCTGATATGAAGCAGCCGCTAATAAACAAGTAGGACGTAACGTCCAGTAGCATGGAATACCGCTAAAGCAGAACAGTGGCCATTTGGTGAGTCAGCTTGACGCTCAGATAGTCGTAGATATGCAAAGTGTCTACAGTTCCAGTTCGACCCAACTATCCCACTCCAATCTGGGAATATTAAATACTTGGGTATTAATATTTCTGCCAAGCTGTCAGACTTGACACTATTAAACCACAGTCCTCTAGTTAAAAAGATAGATGACCTCACACGGTGGAGCAATCTCCACACATCACTTATGGGGAGAATAGCAACCATCAAAATGACGATTACAAAAAATCGATTACATCTTCTCAATGGTTCCGAATAAACCCCCTCCGGCTTGGTTCAAATCACTGGACTCCATAATCTCTAAATTTCTACGGAAATTCAAGCCACCACGAATAAGTTTGAAAACGTTACAGAAACGTAAATGTTATGGTGGTCAGGAGCTTCCAAATTTCTATAATTACTCTCTTGCCAATAGATTGATAAGTATCCAAAAATGGACTACACAAGATCAATTAGATCATAATTACAGGAAAAAAGGTAACAATCTTCACAGCATAATTTAAGCCTTGATATACAAAGTTGTTTTGTCCAGCTTGCTTATCAAAAAGCCAAATGTCTACTTGATACAGTTCCAAAAATTTTTACTTTATTCATTTTGTTTCATATTTAATTGCCATGGTCCCACACATGTCCAGCTACTGGTTATTTATGTCAACTTATCATCAAACCCTTCTTGCACCCTGCCTCATGGTAATTAGGTAGCGGCCGGCTGCAAAACTCAATAGCCATCAAGCAGATTTATGCACGCGCTCATAAATAAGCTTGCGATATTTCTTTACTACAAGCGGTTGTTCTGTGGAACGACAGGTTTAAATCACCTTTAACTGCTAGACATGAAATAAACCATCTCCACCCTGAAAGAGAACTGTCCCTGGTTTTCTAGGAAAACACTGTAAAAGGATCATCAGTGTTCTGTAGCTGACATTTAGAGTTTGAAGACGTTACAGCCTAAAACTTGATTTAATACATTTACAGGAGAATGATGTTTGAAGATGATGGTAGGAAAATGATGCTGACTTACTGATAAAGAGAACAGACAGAGAATCTAAGGTTCATGTCCACACGTACACGGGGATCTCTAAAAACGGAGATTTTCCGTTTTCGTTTTTAAAAACATCTCCGTCCAAACGCAATCGCAAACAACGCTGTCAAAAGCATGCCTTGCATTGTAGATGAAAACCTAATGTAGACACGGCGGTTGTGTTTCTCAAGGTGCTGAACTTTAAGGTAAAGAACCTGCTGAAGCAGAGTCCTGGGCAGCTGTCCACTTTTATTGCAGGGAACAGCTGAGAAGCATCCTTATTTTGGTGCGTCTCTATTTGTATTTTTTCCTAGCTTATTTGGTTAAGACCTCTTGGTGGCATGGAATAGCACAAGAGCTCTAACCCTTATTGGTGAAATGTATGCAAATCTATTAGAGAGGTATCGGTGGCACTGGGCCGTTCTACGGAGCCGATCTGTAAAGGCGTGCACGCTCAATTCATTATGCATGGGAAGTGTCACTGCGGTAAAGTAGAGCTGAAAGGATTGTTCCAATAACTCGAATAATTCTATTACAAAAAATGGTCGAGGCAATTTTTCTAGAATCGACGCTTGGTTTAATTCATTTTACTCGCTAGAGCAGCTCCGCTTGTATTTCACACGTAGGCTTAATAGTGACACAACGTTTTCAGTGGCGCGATCAAGACGAGACCTGATCCCTCTGTATGTGAAAGTATTTGTGAGATGTTCCTGCACTAAAACAGAAGTAAATGCATTAAAACGCATAAAAGACATTTTTTCGCGATGTAAACACACGCTGTGTTAATGAGCGCCGTTACTCGCTAAAACGCTCCAGTTCGGTCAAAACGTCTCCTTTATCACAGACACAAACCATAGCGCTTCACTGTGACGCGGCTCTGGGGTGCGCGCGGAGGATTGTGGGAAATGTAGTTCTCTGCAAAAGCAGCTCATTTTATAGACCAAATTGGTTCAAAATGACAAACTTTAGTATTTCATTTGATCAAATTTTTTCAGTTTTATAATGTTATAGTGTAATCAATAAGAAAGAAATATGTATATGTTTAACGAACAATTTCTGAGAACAAATAATTTAGCATATACGTGTGTGTGTAATTATTACATTGTTTTAGTAGGAAAACACTATTTGAATCAAGCATTTCTTTAAGCATAACAATAATCTCAGTCATGTATTCAGACGCTTCTTAAGCATTATTTTATGTTTAAATAAAGGCTCAGAGACCGTATCGGATTTGTATCATATCAGCAGATATCTAAATGTACAATATTGGTATCGTATGGGACATTTAAAAAGTGGTATGGTGACATCTCTACAGTCTATACTATGTTGAACGGTGGCTTGAGCCTGGGGTGGAGAAAAGAAAGCAAACGGGTGTGTTTACGGTTAAAGAAGTGTGTATGAAATCGGAGTCCTGAAACCAGTCCGGCCGGATCCGTCGGGCATTGTTGGATTGGGTTGTAATAAAGTTTGTCGATCGCTATAATTTCCTGCGGTTTGAGTTTTGAGTCGTTTAATCTGAAGATTCCTCCCCGACGGTATCAGGTCTGGATTAATGATGTAATGTTGCAGTTGCTACACGACTCTACAGCACAGCACTACTTCCACATCGCCGTGTAGAAAGCACAGCGTTATACCGGTTGCTATGAAACACAAGCGTCTCTGCGTCTCATTAACACGGAAAGTTCATACAAGTTGAGTCATTTTCTCACATTGTGCTTTAAACAATGGCCTGTTTTGAAGGCTGACAAGTGCATTAGCACAAGCCCGAGTAGCTCAGACTGATCTGGTAATGACCAAACCTCATTGATATTTATTAAGCGTCAACAGGGCTCCAGATACCACACAACACCCTCTTCTTCCTCCCCCTCCTCCTCCTCCCCCTTTCTGTCTCACACACACACACACACACACACACACACTTTCATCCCTCTCCATACATCTCTGTCCCCCTCTCTTTTCCCAGCTGTCTTGTCCGCCTCTCTCGCTTGGTCTCGGTGTCACTTTCGATCAGTCTCCCCCTCCCCTTTTTCACCCGAATATCCATCCATCTCTCTGCTCTCAAGGCCTCAGTGTCTGCCATTCATCACTGGAAGAGGTGTGTGTGTGTGTGTGTGTGTGTGTGTGTGTGTGTGTGTGAGTGTGTGTGTGTGTGAGGAGAGAGAGAGCGAGAGAGAGAGCCAGACATGCTGGGATGTGTATCATCTGTCAATACTACATCAGATACTGACATTCAAATATGCATGTTACTGTGTGTGTGTGTGTGTGTGTGTGAAAATATCATAAGTATTGTACTGTGTGTGTGCGACACTGTGATGTGTGTAATTTGTCAATACTATATCAGATACCGACATTGAAGTATGCATGTTGCTGTGTGTGTGTGTGTGTGTGTGTGTGAGACACCGGGATATGCCTAATTTGAGTTTGAGATGCTAAACCAGTAAACACTACACTGAAATGTAAATATGCATGTTACTGTGTGTGTGTGTGTGTGTGTGTGTGTCAACGTGAGCTGTGTGTAATCTGTCAATACTAGATAAGATACTGACATTCAAGTATGCATGCTACTCTGTGTGAGTGTGTGTGTGTGTGTGTGAGAGAGAGAGAGAGAGAGAGAGAGAGACACAGGGATGTGTGTAATCTGAGTATACGATACTATATGCATTGTGTTGTGTGTGTGTGTGAACATGAGTGTGTGTGCTACACGGGGCTCTTATGTCATTTCAGTGTTAGATACTGTATGTACGTTAGTCTGTGTGTGTGTGTGTGTCAACCTGGGATGTGTGTAATCTGTCAATACTAGATGAGATACCGACATTTAAGTATGCTTGTTACTGTGTGTGTGCGCAGTGTGCTTGTGTGTGTATTTATAGCCGTGGTCAAGCTATCCAAGGCAATCCTCTGCTCTGCCCTTTCTATGCCAGTATGCCGTCCTCCCTCCCCTAAATTTTCTCACCTCCTCCTCCTCCTCTTCGCTCTCTCTGTATCACCCCAGTAGCAGCACACAGCAGCACCATCAATTTTACTCCCAACACCCTCCTCTCCTCCTCCTCCCTCTACCTCGTTCTTCCTCTCGCTCTCGGAGGGAATGACAGGGACACACAGAAC
>JAVGVS010001380.1:0-22702 GCA_032718565.1 Distichodus sexfasciatus
ACTATTTTAATTTTAATTTTAAATATAATTATGAAAAAAATCATAATTTAACATTTAATTTTCTACATTTGAAAAATTAAATGAATTTTTAAGATAGGTTATTTGTATAGATTAAATTCGTTTTTTTTTTTTTTAAAACAAAAACAGATTTTGATCATTTTGATCACATCAGTGTAACTTTTGGAAACGTGTGAAGTGAGCTTTCAGAGTGTAAACCAAGAACGAGCCATAGATATAAAAGTTCAATTTCCTCTTTAATTCCAGCAGATTAATAATCTCAGTTCAGCACCGACATGTCCAAAGGTAAAAACCCAGTACAGTTCGGGGCTCGGCAGAGACACTTTTTCCTCTTCTCGTCCCCTGTCTCGTCTTTAGCGCCTCCCGAGTAATGGAAGGTGAGCTCCTCGCCCTCCTCCACATCCCTGCAGGCGAACAGCGCCAACCTGGGCAGCGGCGAGTGCAGCCGGACGGGCGTCATCACCAGGTTGGGTTGGCACGAGTGGTTGAGAAAGCGGCCCACGTTGCCCACCTCGGCCGGGTCCACACAGGTTCGGGCGAGTTGTGCCCCGTGCTCCTGCACCACCACGATGTAGTTTGCGTCCCCGGGGCCTTGCGCCCGCTGCCTGCGCCGGGCCTCGTCCAAACCTAGCACCTCGCCTGCGTACTGGCACACAAACTGGCCCCTCGGCAACCGCTCCAGCGCACGAACCCCCCAACCGCGGGCATCGGGGGTCCAGAAGACACCCAGCTGCACCGTCACGCCGTTCTGGACCACCCGAGACTGGCAAGCATCGCCACAAGAGCACAGCACATGGCACTCGAAAACAGGGCGGCTGTAGGGCGATTCAGAACATTCGGGGGGTTCACAGATTTCGAGTAAGTGTCCGTCACGGGTGTAAGCTGGGCCGTAGCGGAGACAGGGGCAGTGGGGCGGCGAGCAGGACGTAACGTGACACAAGCAGCCCGGTAGGGTCACTTCGGCCGGGTCGAGGTCGCATCCGGGGCCCGGAACGTTGTCTATGACGTACTGAAGCACAAATCACATGAACATAGATGAAGACATTAAAAAGAAAGTCAAACATAATAATCATATAACCTATTTTTAATTACTTTAAACTCAATTTAATTAGTTTCGAGTTACGTGTGTAAACAGGTAGAGCTCTGCTGCCATCTAGTGGTCAACACAAGAAGCACCGCTCATACTAGATATAAATATACGGGGAAAATTGTGTTGTTGAAGAAGAAATAAATTTTAAAAAAAAACAGATACAATTATTTAGTCACACACAGTACTGTAAACATAATTTCATCATATCAAAGACAAAAATATTCACCTGAAATTTGGGTAAATGTTCTTCGCTCACGTCGCCCTCAATTAAAACCGGGACATTCTCGCGTCCGCCGCTTATATCTCCACTGTATAAACGCTTCATATTATTTGATTTATTTTTAAAGTTAATACAGCATCAGTCTATCAATATATATAATAATCTAAAAATAATAATAAATGCACCGAAATAACGCGTCCGAACGACTTCCATAACTGAGAGGACGGAAACCGGATGTAAAGTAAAAGTCTCAGTAATTCAAAATTAAAGTCTGTGACGTCTTGAGTTGATCTACAGGTTTAAAATCCTAACTTTCGTTTTGAGTCAACGATGAGTCACTTCATGCCAGTCAGTCATACTCCATATAGTGAAATATTTTATTTAGGCTGTATTTACTTTTCATAATACATCGTAATTTAAATGGACTGAGGGAAGTTTAACGTTCAACGTCAAGTTCGGGGAGATTCTAGTTCTGATTTAGCGTCAGGGGAGTTTAAACTAAAATAAAAAAGTTTAAACTAAATTATAACGTATCTTAAAACAAGTAGCTCAAAATTTAGTCAGATTCTTGTCATTTTTACACTTCAACATTTTCAGTGTCGAAATGTGAAAACTAGAACCGGATCATTTAAACCTGATTTAAGACTAAATTTGCCCCTCACACTGTGTTCAAATCTCTCTAAAGGACTCTGAGAAAAATCAAAACAATTTGGTCAAAAGTGCTGAAGAAAATTCAGAAGAACAGCTGCCTTCAGGACAAAAATGTCACTAAATAAACACAAAGATTTAACACAAGTTACACAGTATGTACAGAACATTGAGAGTATTGCTGAATTGCATGTTATAATTGTAGAGTTTGTCAATCTACATCAACATAAAAATCGTCAGTTTACAACTCTCCTGGATATAAACCAACACCACACTGTCATGTTACACAGCAGTTTATTTCCATTTTAACCACAAAACATTGACAAAATGAGCATGAAGTGAAGAAGAGAAGCCAGAAGAGAAACTTCAGCATCGTGGAAATGGCACTTGAGAAACCCGTCCAGTCTCTGTCTCCTTCTCTCTCTCTCTCTCGAGACACACTATTGTGCAACGTGTGATCACTGTTACGAATGAAACCGTCACGAAGTCCGCAAACGCTGGTCATTAGATTCCACATAATATACAAACTGGTTAACACAAGGTAAGGGAAAGGTAACGGAGGGGGGAGTAAGGTAAATTTCAAAATTATTTGTTCTTTTAAAAAAGTTATATTTGTTAAGTTTAAAAAGGCATCCGAATGTTCCTCACCTCATCCACATTTTTTATTCATCATCAAGGTAAATATACTAATTTTTTTTAACTAAAACTCGTCGTCAGGTGGGTTGTACGGATGAGCACCACAAATACAGTAACAAGTCAAAAAAAACGAGGAACAAAAACAAAAAATTGAAATTAAAATGACATACCGATACCAAAACCTGTGATATATTTAATTATCATGCTCACAAACATAATCACAATGGTCCCACACATTAAAGCCCCGTCATAAACCTGACCTTCAAATCACACCTTCATGTTCAATTCTCATTTTCCCAGTACCACAGCGTTTACCGAATTTACTGGGGCTTTAAAGGAGCGCTCAGCTGTGACTAACGATGACTAAAAGCCACCTAGTGTGCTAAAAGTCCTCATTAGTTTTCGTGGGTTGGGTGGAGAGTCCCTTTAAGACGCCGGTATAAAACGGGCTGACATTGAAACTGGAAATGAAGCTGTTGAAGTCGGATGAGGGTGGAACGGGGGAGAAATCTTGGGCCCATGTTTCTTATCTGAAGCGTCCAGAGCTTTAGGTCAACGTCTCTCCCTTTGTAACCTGGAGAGAGAGAAGAAATGTTGTGAACGACTGAGCAGTTATAAAATTAAATCACTGTGTTAATCAGAATCTCTCTGAAGTAATGAAAGATCTGCCGGTCCCCTCTGACCATATATCCACTTACTCTGGCTTCAATGTACTCAATCCTCCTCTCCAGCGCGGTCAGCTTCTCATTCAGCGTGGCCAAACGAGACCTGCAGGACATGTCTGGTAAAAACAAAAACGCAAATCTGTTGGTATGTGTAATGGTAACATCTCAGGACTTATAACATCAAATAAGACTAATCTCACACGTCAGACTACCATTGTTTTTCTTCCTGTTAGAAAAGATTAAGTCATTTTCCATGACTAATTTACATGACAAGTCTGTCTGACAGAACATCATTTACTCTGGATTAAGATTCACAGATAATATTCAAAAAGGATGGCTCACATTTTAAAAAAGTATTTTAAGTTTTAATTATTCTTATATTGTATATTATAGGGAGCTCTTGCTTACAAAATCACCTCATGTTTTTAGATTGCAATATATGTTGCAGGAATAAATACTGCAATGTCAATCTTTTGACAATATCGCGCAGCCCCTCTTCAATCATGAAGTGAGATTAATATTCAACGCCTCGATAATTCAGTTTAAAAGCTGTTCATAGCTTTGAACAGTTTAAATCTACAAACAAGCTCATGTAGATATATTCGCACATTCAATAATCATAATTCTGACTGCGTTTTAATAGCGCAGTTGTGACGCGCACTGATTCACAGAAACGATCCCTAAAATGAACGTTAGCTAACAACAAAATATTGAGAAATTGTGTCAATTTATTAACTGACATAATAATAACGTAATAAGTTGTTATATCATTTATCATTACAAGTCTATAAAATTTACACAAAGCACGGCATTTTAATATATCAGCCTTTATAAACGCTTAGCCAACATTTTATCGCTACTTTGTTTTAACAACTAACAGGCAGATTTGGCTAACAATCTGGCAAGATAAGCTGATGTCGGCCGAAAAGTGGAAATATTATACATATATTTACTAATTATTACAAAATTAAACGTATATCCTTTTCCATCAACATCGGAAGCTAGCTGGCTAACTAGCCACCCTGACCATTCCCAAACAAACACGTTAGCACGGTTAGCATAACGCCTACTCCCTCAAACGGGCTGCTTATTTGCAGCAGGACGGCACAAATTGCTATAAACTGACCGAAAGAGTTGAGGAAATCGGCTATTTTCTTGATGCTGCTCGTTATAACTTCGATATATTCACGATTAGCCCAATCCTGGTGAATTTCTCTTTGGACTGGATCCTCCTGGCCGGCCATTTTGATCCAACGTTAGCCTAGTAGCCAGTACTGAGGGTGACGTCTATATGGCTCTTATCCCCTAAGTAGTGCGGTTGTTATTTTTAGTGTGTAACTGACTGCATGTCAAATAGGGAGCTATTGTGCGTTGAAATCTGCCTTAATGGGATATGGATACGTATTTGACATGCGAATCACTACGTAGACTACGTAGGGCGGTTAAATAGGTTGTTTTAAAGGGATATGTAGTGCACTTCTTTGGAAGGAAGAAGCCGTTTGAGACGCCGAAGAGGGCGTGGAATGCGCACGCTAGCGTCTTCTGCTGTCGACGGTGTTAAAGAAAAAATTAGGTCATTTCAATACAAAAATACCTCATTTTACCACGTGTAGGCCAGAATTTTACAGAAAAGGTCAAGTATAAAAGCAGCTGCTAGTGTCGTGGAGGAATCTCGAACGCCTGATAGAATAAAAATGAAAACAGTCTTACAACAGAAAATGATACAGGTGGTTCTCTCTATTTTGCCAAAACAAGTAGGCAAGGCAAGTTTATTTATAGAGCACATTATCATACACAAGGGTCATTCAGTGTGCTTTACAGAAACAATGTTAAAATGTTAAAATTAAAGATAAAAAGAAAGAATAATGAGAAAAGAAGTAAAAAAAAATAAATTAAAAAAAGAAATAAGAGAAATAAAACGATTAAAAGTGCTATAAAATATTTTAAAATCAGCCGCAGTCAACAGCTCAGCACTCGAGTGTGGGAAAAGCAGCAGAGAAAAGTGCAGTCTTTAGCATCCGTTTAAAAATTGTCGTAGTTGGGGCAGATCTGACATTAATGGGCAGTTGGTTCCAGCATTGGGCAGCATAGCGGCAAAATGCCATTTTACCGTGTTTAGTTTCAATTCTTTTCACCACCAGCTGTCCTGAACCTGCAGATCTTAGGGACCTACCAGGAGTGTAAACATCAAACATATCAGAGATGTAACCAGGGCCCAACCCGTTTAGTGACTTGTACAGAATTAGTAGTGTTTTGAAATCAATTCTGTACTGAACTGGAAGCCAGTGCAGGGACCTGAGAATTGGTGTGATGTGATCTCTTTTCTTAGTTCTGGTTAGAACCCTGGCAGCTGCATTTTGAATGAGCTGGAGCTGTCTAATGGACTTTTTAGGGATCCCGGTGAGAAGAGCATTACAGCAATTAACCCTGCAGGAGATAAAGGCATGTATAAGTTTTTCAAGGTCTTGATGGGACACAAGATCTCTGACTTTAGCTATGTTTTTAAGATGCCAGAATGCTGATTTTGATATTGACTTAATATGTTCACTGAAGTCAAGATCTCCGTCCATAATTACACCAAGATTTTTAACATGCTTTGTTGTTTTAAGGGTTCTAGATTCTAAGTAGATGCTTAGATTTGATCTTCCCTCTTTGTTTCCAAACAAGATTATTTCTGTTTTGTCCTTATTTAACTGGAGAAAATTTAGATGCATCCAGTTTTGTACTCTATTGAGGCAGAGGCATAATGTATAAAGTAGGCATAATGCATAAAGTAGCAAAACAGTACACGACACCCAACCAGTCCGTGGAACCACCCCGATGGACTGCTGGGCATCCAATTTTATACATCTTCTTCCCTGCTTGGATTACACCCACTTTTTCTTTTGTCACTCCCCTTGTCTTTTGCCACCATTATTTCCAATGGACGGTTCCACACCTTCATTTGCATCCCTGGCTCCACCAATATTTCTTAGCCAATCAAAAGAAATAAAAATAAAAATTATGATCTTTACTTGCATTTGACAGACAAGCTTACAGAGTTTACAGGCAGTTCATATACTGGTCAACCATAAAACATTATACCTGTCAGACAGTCAAGGACACAAACCACTCTGTACCATCACCCATGGGTTTGTTGTGTTCATTCAAATCCTTATATGGAGACCGGTCAGTGTGCTCTAGGTCAATCAGATCATTAGTGCAGGTCTCTTAATGAGACCTTTCTTCTTACCGGACAATTACTGTACGAATATGTGCGTTGTATCAGAGCAAATGTTTTCTTAAGGCGTCCAATTAAGGCAGATGTGTGCGTGTGTGTGGAGTCTGTTGGGTCAGAAGGATTTCACAACAGGTACATTTAAGGTCAGAAAGCTAATATACTGATAGGATATGTGGAGTTATATAAAAAAAATAAGTAAAATAATATGAAAAAATATAAAAATAACAAAATATGAAAATATTAAAATAAACATACAATAAAAACTGCCATACTAGTTGTTCTTACTTTTCTTACAACTGCAAATCTAATGTGTAAATGGGAAAACATTTGACCTAGAGGGTCAAACTGTCAGAATAGCTTAATATCAGTATAACGTTTTTCTGAATATTTCATTTTTCCACATGAGTGGCTTGAATATCTGCGTAGACATTTATCATACATTAAATGAACTAGTATCATAATTATCTAGAAGCTGATATTTTGTTGGTGATATTTTAGACCTTCAAGCAGCCATCAGAACTGAAGTCAGTGCAATTTCAGAAGACTTTGTCAATGCAATTTTAGGAGACATTGCCACACACAGCTCTACATATTACCAACATGTCTCATGATGGCCTAGCTAATGAGCGCTGTTATGACGACAGTGGAAAAAACTTCCTCTGAGGCAAACAGGAAGGAACCCTGAGAGGAACCAAGATTCTGAAGCAGCCTTTAGAGTGTGTGTGTGTGTGTGTGTGTCAAAGATTATAGTATTTAGATACTCAATTGTGGAGCTCCCTGTTAGTTTGGCAGGACTTTATTCCTTCAGTCCTTGATTGAAGTCATATTATTTAATTACTGTGGCCAGCTTTAAGCATCCATTAATGAAATCTCCAGACATCTCAAGCACACAGACCTGTCTGCCAGGGTTTATGTGGAAATAGATTACAGCATTACAACACTATCTCTCCCTGAACATGTCATTACAACCCTAACAGTTCTCCAGACTATTTGCTTTTCATTGCGTAGGTTTGCTTTACTTTGCAGGGATCTGACAAAATCTGCTTGATATACTCGGTCAACTCCACCTCTTCTTGTTTTTCCAGTTCTGTCACTTTGAGCACTAAAAAGTGAAAATAGAATATACATTTGCAGCTTGTCTGGTTTCTCCTTAAACCTGCACATATGTGATTAGAAGAAGAAAATTTTGTATAACATTTTAGATTCAATTATATTTATATGTGTTTATGTTTCATGTATCCATTAAAATATTTAATTCTAAGTCTATGACAAACGTGAGATTTCTTAATATGCTATATAAACAAATGCATCGACATAAATTACATTCTGAATCATCAGAACAACTGGATTTGAAACCTCTGGGTACTTGTTAATTATTAAAATGTTCTTTGATTCACCGGTCTTATCAGTTAATGTTTCATCCTTATTTGTAAATAGGTAGTTATTAAGATTAATATCAGTTGCTTTGACCTTGTGAGGAGGATTTCAAAACACTCTTTCTGTTCTCATAAAATACGGAAGTGAACCTGGAAGTGAGCTCCCCAAAGGGATGTGTTCTCTCCACTCTGTTGTATATCTTATATATACTAACGGCTGCCATCGATGATTTTGTCTTCTGGTGCGAGAATGCTTTCCTTCATCTTAACATCATAAAAACAACGGATATGGCCATTCATTTTAGACGTCTTCCCCCTGTCCCCCCAGCGTAGTGTTATTAAGGGCCAGGACGTAGAAATGATAACATGCTACAAATATTTGGGCACTTTGATAGACAACCGGCTTAAATTTGACTTGAACACTGCTTCTGTGTGTAAGAGAGGCCAATGTCGACTTTGTGCACTCAGGAAACTTGCCAAATTTCTGGTAGAGAAAACACTAATGACCTTGTTTTACATAGCTTTTATAGAGTCTGTTTTGCTTAATTAGTTATCTATTTATTTATTTTTGCTTCTTTTAACTTGCTCTTAACTACTATCATCATTTATTACCCCAACACAACTCTGTGTTAATTGTTGCATGGTCTGTGTTAGATGTTGTATATATTTTTTATGTGGTGTACACACACAAAGAATAAACCAAATTAAATTGAATTAGCTTGTTTTGTGAGTTCCACAACCCATATCTCCAGTTAATTTGTTAAACACAAAAAAGAGACAACAGAACAAGCTTTTTTACTGTTTATTTGGTTTTAGACAGAAGGACGGAACAGTTGAGCTTTACTGAGCAAGGCTAAATTGTAACAGTTTAATAAACTGGCTTTTACAATGAACATCAGACATCTCCCTCACTACAGGTTTCGAGCGATGCCTTCATAAAGTAAATGTCAGAAAAAAACAGTTGCATTTTACCCACGTCCGCAAAGTCAAAGCATTAAAGCAAGCTGCTAATCTTCAGCAGAGGCCGTAGCTGCAACCACAGATAGGACGGGGGCAGTTCTTTACTCGCCCCATCTACTTGCCCCATCTGAGACAGCAAAGCCAGGGAGGTTTTTTACTTGACTTTCTTGAGGAGCTCCTTGATGTCAGCTTCGATGTCGCTGGTCAGGAAATTTCGGCTATAGCGCTTGTACGGCTCGCCGTCGGAACTCACAAGGAACTTTTCGAAATTCCAGGAGACGTCGTTTCGGCAAACTGGGCTCCAAATGATGAATTTGGGGTCGGTCATGAGGGCCATGGCGTTGTCGCTAGGGAAAGGGAGCTCCTCCTTGAGAAAAACGAACAACGGATGGGCGTCCTTGCCGTTTACCTCCACCTTCTCAGTCAGGGTGAAGCAAGGCTCGAAGCCGTTGCCCGGACGCACGTACTTTAGGCAGTTGAGGATTTCTTCGTTCTTGCCATTTTCCTAGATTTAACATTGGGGAGAACAAAAAAGTGTCACACCACTAAATAAATATATTAAATACATGTACATACATTCTATGTATATAATAATATAATGTATAATAATAATGTCAGTCCAAAGCCCTCCATCACCTAAGCATGTTTTTAAGTTGTGCACAGTCATGCTGAAGTCAGCATGTCATTATGTACATGGCATTAGGACAAGTTCAAAGATGACTCAACTAAAAATTCAATCAACAAAAATGTTTGGCAAAACGTCATCTAAACTTGTATTCTGAGTGACTTGCATTCCCTAAAGTCAGTACCAAGTAGAATAACGTTGGTCAAGAGTATAAAAACAAACAAAAAAAAGAATTTCAGCAACGTCATGATCATGTGTGAATATACAATAGTCACACTGTAGGCTGGGCAGAGTCAAGAAAAATGTATTATTTAAAAAAATCAAAGTTATTAGCAGCTTTACTTTATTTTATTTTTATTCTATTCTTATAGATAAAAATATTTTACTTCTTCATGTTAGTTTCAGCCTTTAAAGCTACTTTTTCTTTACTGTTTTGAGCTTACTGGGTTTTTTGCACATTTCCTGTTTTTTGCATGTTTCTTATGATAAAACAATGTTAAAAACATATAATTGAAAATACATATATACGGGCATATTTTTAATGCAAATATATGATAGACTTTTTGAAATACAATTTTACACATTTTACTGTGAAGAAAAAAGAGAACTATATTCATGTCACATTGCATAAATGAAAATTTGAAAATGCAATTCTAAAAGTAGTGCTTTGCAACAATATTCATATTTGCAAAACAGTTATATATAGTTATAAATACATATATACTTGTGTACAACATTTTTCATATGTATGTAGCATTCATGCTGTGTATAAATATACACAATAACAATATAACCTTAAGGTCCTTTTAAAAAACATTTTTATATTGTATCTCTTACTCTGAAGATTTTAACTGACTTTACACATATACAAGGCGACTCACAGCTCTCTCACACAAACACACACGTTTAATAACAATTATTATTTTATTGTAAAATAATGTAACATGTTATTAACTTCTAATTTTTATTTACTCATTTGCACAGTCTTAGGATCGTTCAGGGTACATGCTGTACTTGTATAACTGTATATGTGACAAATAAAGAATCTTGAATTCCTCCGTTCTTATACTCTGATATCTGTCACAGTAATGATGAAAACCGCGATGTGATTTTCCACCGCCGTATCGTTCTGCCCTGACCATGTGGAGTGGCTTTTACCTGGTGTCCGAACTGGTTGCACGGCACTCCCAGCACTACGAGCCCCTGCTCCGCGTACTTGGAGTGCAGCTCGTTCATCTGGGTGTAGTCGCGCACCGTGGTGCCTCAAAGCGACGCCACGTTCTCGATCAGCACCACCTTGCCCTTCAGAGCCGAGAAGTTGAGCACGTCGCCGGACAGGAGTCGCGCCGACAGGTCGTAAAACTTCTTGATACTTCCAGCCATGTTTACACTCGCAGAATGACTTCCTCTCGTTTCCCTCCAAGGTTACAGTTAAAGGGGGCGGGGCCATCACTGGTACTTCAGTACTAGAGACACTAAAGGGGGCGGGGCCATCACTGGTACTCCCCTACTGGAGACACTAAAGGGGGCGGGGCCATCACTGGTACTTCAGTACTAGAGACACTAAAGGGGGCGGGGCCATCACTGGTACTTCAGTACTAGAGACACTAAAAGGGGCGGGGCCATCACTGCAACTTCAGTACTGGAGACACTAAAAGGGGAGTGGTCACCGCGTGCCTCCAACTCCTTATACAGTAAAGTGGGCGGGGATACCACCGTTCTTTCCGTACTAGATACACTAAAGGGGGCGGGACCATCGCCGCTCTTTTGGCGCCGAAATACACTAAAAGAGGCGGGGCCACCGCTGCCACTGAAGCGCGAGATCGACCAAAGTGGGCGGGACCTCGGCGGCCGTTACCTAAACTTTTGACCTCAAGTTGGGCGAGAAAGTTCATAACGCGGTCATCACCACCGGTCTTATCAGTTAATGTTTCATCCTTTGTAAATAGGTAGTTATTAAGATTAATATCAGTTGCTTTGAGCTTGTGAGGAGGATTTCAAAGCACTCTTTCTGTTCTCAAAAAATACGGAAGTGAACCTGGAAATTTGACTTGAACACTGCTTCTGTGTGTAAGAGAGGCCAATGTCGACTTTGTGCACTCAGGAAACTTGCCGAATTGACATATAAAAACAATATCATCCGTAATTGTAACTTTTTATTTGCACTGGTATTAAAACTGAAATTGAGATTAATGAAATGTCATCAATTAAAAATGGTATTAAAACATGCATATTATTATGTCATGGGCGTTTTCAAATGAGGTTCCTTAATGTAATCTAATTAATGTAGTATTAATGTGTAATAAATGCAAAAAATGAGTAGCAATCTGCATTTTTACTGGACAGATTTCATACATTTACAGATGGACCGATTTAAACACTATCGTGATTAACTTTGGTGTCCCGCATGCACTCATGTATCAGTTTGAATATTTTAGGTTTATGATATTTTTAATGAAGATTTTATATAATCTACGTGTGGCATTGAGCAAACAAAAAAAAAAAAAAAGGGAGGAAAGGACAGAATGCATGAAATGTGCTATGGACATCAATAATAAATGTAATGTGCTAAGGTGCCAATGTAAATATTAAAATTATTATACTTAATATAAGAAAAATAGATACGACAAAATCAATATTAAAACCGGACCCATCCAATCACTATCCGGATTATGCATTTGTACGACACTCTTTTTACTCTCAACCTTTGTTCACCTACAACATTTGGCTTCTAATCATTATAAATTAAGATGTAATAGATTGTGATCGAGTGGATGAAGGGCAGAAATAAAATGTTTTATTGTTTAAAAATAAAATAAAAAGTTCACCCCTCGTGTTTGATGGTTATGGTACATCCAGGAAGTAGATCACGGCGTGTCCTGTGTTTAGGGAAGTGAGCGTCAAATCTGCACACCGGAGTTATGCGCTGACGTCGTAAATATTCAGATTTAAACCAATCCGAGCTGTAATACTGTCTGCAATTAGCAATCCGATGGACTATTAGAGGTTTAATTTTTAGTTGCAGTATATGTTTGATTTATTTAAATTGTGAAATTTCATATTGACAAGTGAAAAGGAAAAGTCAGAGGAAGTCGGGCGCTGATGTTCTGACGTCACGACTTTGGTCGTTACATCATCAATCTGATCACTTGCTCATTAGGAGATTAAACTTGACATGTCGGATTTATTAATTGTCACAGGACTCTTGTCGATTGGCTTCATTATTGCAGCCTTTTGCTACGCTGTATATTCCGGGCTCCTGAGCAAAGTGCAGATCCGGGCCGGAGTGGCCCCTGTTAAAGGCATGACTGTGGCTTATAAATACAAACAGGGGCCTTATAAAGAGTCTGGGGCCCTTTTCAGAGAGGCTCACACTGTATCACCAAGCCTGCCCACTGTGGGCATCTACTACGATGACCCCAGGAAGGTGAGAGACATGGTTGATTGTTCATTTGAAAGTAGGGGTGTAATGATACATCGATCCACATTGATGATCTCTGCATTTAACCCATCCGTGAGTGGGCAGCTGTTTTTCGAGCAGCCCTTGGGGACGGTACCTTGCTCTTGAGGTACCTTGATACCTTTACCGGTCCAGAACTTGAGGCGGCGACCCTCGGATCATGGGGTCGACTCTCTAACTGTTACACTACCAACTGCCCCAAAAAGAAAAAAGAAAACATTGATCAAAGTATTGCAAAGTCACTTTATATTGAACAGGAGGTCTATTTTTATTCAAAGAGAAGACTGAAAACATTTTAAATGTCTGGTTGAGCTCAGGAATTTACATTTTTAGGTGCATTTTGTAATTTGATATGAATAAAAGGGATGGTGTTACATTGGCATATGATATTGTTTTCTGAATTAAGAGATAGAGATCGATGAGACAGTATCATATGCTGATTAACACCATCACTTCCATTCATATCAAATCACAAAAACAAATAAAATTTCATTTGACATTTATATTCCTGACCACAATAACATTTAGATGAAAAAACAAAACAAAAATAGACCGTTCTACATAAAGAAATATTACAATATGTCTGATATCTGATCATAGTTTTTCTTTCAGATCGGTGCTTTAGGTTTGCTGATCATTGAATCTATGTAGATCGATGTATGGTTACACCTCTAATTGTTGCTAAATAAAATGTTGTAAAATCATGGTTTAATATAACTGCAAGCAGTGATTACAGGGGCCATGCAGTTTGCAGCTTTATCAGTTTTTGACGAATCGAAGTGGACAGATGTTGAAATATGACACGTTTCATCCTTTTTTTTTTCCCTGAGTAGTGGGTGGGGTTTGGACTGTTGGGGTTTGGGCAGAGTGGTGCAATTTTTTTTGCCTGAGTATAGGGTGGGGTCTCGGACCTACCTGCCAAATTTCAAAGCTGTAGCCCACCCAGAGCCAGATTTCTATGACACTCGGTGTGTGGTGTTGCAGTCCTCTGCCAAACCGACCACATTTATTTGCATATTACAGAAATATGAAGACCTAAATTAAAAATGTGCTCGATAATAATTAAAGAAGAGTGTCTTGGGATTCAAATGATACTAGTTGCATGCAGATTGGACAAAAATCCAGGGACTAGTTTGAAAAAGATGGGTTTTCATTTTATGCAAATTAGCAAAAAATCAAATATGGCAGAAATAGATGCGAGGGTCTAAAAAATTCATCTTAACCCAAGGAATAAGGTGATATAAGATTTTTGAGAATCGGAGCTACGGTTCAAAAGTTATTAGGCAAAATGCTATTTTTTTGGAAAACCGCAAATTTTTTTTGCCTGAGTAGTGGGTGGGGTACCGGACCGACCTGCCAAATTTCAAAGCTGTAGGTCTTACAGTTTTTTCTCCACAACGCTCTTTAGTGCAGAAAAAAAAAAAAAAATCTGCGCGATTCCAATAGGGTTCCACGCAGTGTTCCACTGCATGACCCCCTAAATATAGTTGGTAGCTAAATTGCATGGTAGTTTGGAGCAATATTCTCAGTTAGGGGCCCATGTTTTTCAAAAACGTTTTGAAAGCGGGTTCCTGAAAGCCACATGTGGGCATAGAACCAAAAATGTTTATAAACTGGTTTGGACAATGCTGATATGGCTCAACTGACCCTATACTCTATGTTAAATCTCAGTGTTCAGCCTTTCTGAGTGACTGAAGTGCCCTAAACGTTCAGTTTTGCTTAAATATGAACAACTAATCCTGTGGTTCAACTTCCTCTCATATTTGTGTGTCTACATGTTTATCGGTTTCTTTGGAGAAGGAAGTTGAGAAAAGTGAGTTTAGATTTAGCAATGCAACGGCAGTATAAGTGACTCCTCCTTTTCTAGTGAGTAAATTCAAAAAGCATGTGGTTGTTGTAGTTGTTTGCAAGTAGCATGAAAAAAGACTCTTATATGTTATATATAAGCTCATAAGAATGTTGATGTAAGAAGGTTTACTCTTCTTCACCTGCGATTCATTTTTACATTTTCCGTCTTTACCTCACAAGCAACTTTGAGAAGACCTGCTTACACTTACACTTACTTCTCACTTACAACCATTAGGACACTCTAAAGCTAAACAGAGACACTGAGACTCACTTGAGATCACTAAGATCAGATATTTGACTGATGCTATTTGATACTGTTTCATTTGTTCCATTGGATTACTTGTTTTACATATGGAAATTCTGATTTTATTTTTCCAGTTTGTGTTAGTTGGTGGATTGGATGTTTAGTACTTGTATCACTTTATACCGGAAAGGTTTACACTAAATTCAAAACGTAAGATTCTTTATTTGTCTCAAAGATAGTTATACAAGTACACCATGTAGTGAAATGTAGCCGGAACCATCAAAAAGATAGAAAAAAGCATCCATTTTTCTAAGTCAAGACTATCTGAAATATACCTCAAAATAGAGAAATACTGTATTTCAATACTGTATTTGATATATTAGTAATATAATTACAACCGTGTACCGTAACGGCTATATTTCAGACCTTCCAGGATTTCGCAATGTTGCCATCGCAACTATTAATGCAAATTCAGCCGAACCCCGCGAATTCATAGCGACCTTGCAATTTTGACCAATTACCACGTTTCCGCAAATTTTGACCAATCAAAAAGCCTCACGTTGAGTCATATGTCAGTAAACGTGCTACATTGCTTGACTGAATGGTTAATAGTTAACAAAATAATTGTGGTTTTGATTATAATTGTTAATTAATGAATGAATAGATTTTAATTAATTGTTAAAGACTAATTCTAAAGAAAAATCACAATTTCCCGCCACTTTGACTTGCTCTGGCAACTTAATCGAAACAACTAATTGGCTTCAATAAAGTCGATACCGATTTATTTTATAGCCTTTGCATCTTTTAAAGCTAGACATTCAGTGCTGCTGCATTACAAACCTGTCAAATGCATCTCCATCTCTAAGAGACGTTTAAAAGTCATTTCTTTTATTAAGAAAACTAAATACACATAGAGAGGTTCTAGTGAAATAGCAACCTATTTTACATGCACATTTACATTTCATATGCAAATTATGTCCTATTTTACCAAACAGGTATTGTAGCAGGTTGGGAAAGGTGTGTGATGTCTGTCCAAAGAGTCGCATTTATCACTTTAATAAACCCTAAAATCCCTGGAAAAGGTTACAAAATTAATGCACGCAAATGATGTAATTCTTTTTGAGTTAACAGTCTCAAAGCGAGTATGATTATTACCAGCGCCGTGTAATAACTATAATTATGGCATTACTGTAATTATGGTAATACAACATTTGGTGTATTTTTAGAGCACTGTAATTACTTTAATACATTTTACTGTCTGCTGCGGGTGCAGTAACTGGTGTGTGTGTGTGCGTGTGTGTGTGCGTGTGTGTGTGCGTGTGTGTGTGCGTGTGTGTGTGTGTTCAATGCACCACCTGGTGGCGCTGTTGGTCTCTTAATAACCACAGGCTGTAATGTGTAGGTGGAATATTTGGAATATTTGTGTGAATATTCAGAAATGAGGAGGAAACTTCTTTATCTAATGTAACAGGGCTGAATTTGTGCATGATTTGATGGTCTTGTTTAACTGGAACAAATGATGATCACGCTTGTTACACACACACACACACACACACACACACACAGCCAAAACATTTTATTTATTTGCATTTTGTGGATTTAAACTGAAGAATTAGATTTATTTCTCATTCTGTGTAGTTGTGTTACTTGATACTGGAAAGGTTAACTCTAAATTGTAATTATTTTAAATACAGCAAGTATTTGTCGTAAATAAAATAATTTGGTAAATAATACATGAAAAGTTACATTCCTGATGCATGCAACTGGAAAATGTACAGAAATTCTATTTTAATAAAATAGTAAATGTGAACGTAATTAGCTATTAATAAATCAATGAAACAGCAATGTAGCTCATTTATTATTTTATTAAATAATGTGCAGAAAGTTGCATGCACTTGAACAGCTTGCAAATGTGCTGTAATAACGTAACAATGTAGTAATTTTATTAACTAATACTTGAAGGCGTGTACAGGAAAAGTTATTAAAACTGTAATAAATTAGCTTGCAAATGTCCTAAAATGGCTATTTATAATTAGTTGCAACGTAGTTCATTTATCGTTTTATTAATAGCTAATTTATTTGCAAGCTACAGGACAGGCCTAATGATGTATTACATATAAAAGTATAATCTTTTGTTACCTTCTTTTCCGCACAGTGACACAATACAAAAGATCGGCACGATGCTGTCAGTCAATACCAAAAAACGTTATATCTGTATCGGTATCGGGGCTGAAAATACAGAATCGGTGCATCCCTAATTATAATAAACAGTTAGACACTGAAACTAGTTTATCATCTTGCGTCTGTTGCCTGATTAGTCAAACTGTCATTACAGCCTTTATGAATAACTTTATTACGAACTACTTTTAAGACTTTAAACAGCGGCGTGTGATGAAGCGAGGCAGATTCCTCGCCGTACGTCGGGGCAGAGCGCTGACAGCAGGAGGGTAATTTGTTTAGGCTGCCGGCTGTGAAGCTGCATGTGGAGAAAACGGGAACGTGGAGCTGGAAAAGTTCAATACACAAGGATGTAATGAGGAACGGATTAAGAACACAACGCACTAACGCTGCAGACTCTCGTGTCTGGTTTATTTTGATAGATTTATGAAAATGTTAATTTATCAATATTCGCATCAGTACTCATATCACCAAGACATGCATTAAAATATTCTGTAGTAGTGCAGAAGATCTGGCAAATAGTTAAGAGAATGTTATTAAAAGAAGTTTAAAAACACGGAACAACGACTTAGTGCTAGGGCTGGGCCGATATCATGCTTTCCAGGGCCGATGCCGATTATTACTAATCACGGAGACCGATAACTGATATTTTGAAACAAGATATGTTTGCTGTAAGGAAAATTTTAACATATAAACTATGGGTGCACGATTCAGAAAATCTCACGATTCGATTTGATTCTGATTCTTGGCCTCACGATTGGATTCAAAATCAATTCACGATTCATAAACGAAACGCATACTGACTGCATTTCCTTAATGCTCACGTGAAGGAGGTCTATCTGGGGAGATTTCCACATTGCAGCGTCTACAGGATCAGCGAGCTGAACTCGTGTTACATTACGTGAAAAATATGAATCGATCTTTAAGAATGCACGAATCAATTTTGAATCGACAGAGAAAGAATCGCGATTCCATTTGATTCTATTTTTGCACATCCTCAGTATAACCCAACCCAAATAAATTACTTGTAGCAAATGTTTAATTCTCAGAATTGTTCATGTAAGTGAGTGATTTTTTGTCCTTGTGAACACACCACAGCACACTGCAACCAAATTTGAGCTCTGCATATGACGAATCCATGAAGGAGATCTTTCTTTTGGCAGCGCCCGGGGAGCAGTGCTAGGAGACGGTACCTTGCTCATGAGTACCTCAGTGGTACCTTTACCGATCCGGGATTTTAACCAACTCCCTTTTCATATACCGCCCATCTCTACACTACAACGTCACTGCTGCACTTCTGAATTCTGACCGTTCTGCCATTATAGCCTTAGGCAAGGCGATTTACCCCAGTTACCCCCAGGCCACGCTGAAAGCAGCAGAAAAATGACAAATTTTTGCCTAAATATGTCAGTAAATTATTATCTAAACATTTGCCTGATTCATCAGGATATATGTGTGGTTTAAGACAAGCTTAAAATTACAGACATATTGCATACTGCTGTTTGGAATAGGGATCAACCGATATATTTTTCCGATACCAGTTATCACTAATTAATGAGAACAATAAATACTAATAAAAACTGATATGTGTAAATGTGAATGTAAATATATGTGTGCAGTAAACATGATAATTGGTGTCAAAATGTAAAATAACAAAAACTGCTTTTTAAGTGCAAAATAATATGAAACTTAGTTTGAACAGCGATAGTGATCACTTATTTGGGTGAGACAAAATATGGCCACTTGGGTTTAACTGTCAGTTGTGGAAAAAATTGATAATTTTGTGGAAAAATGTAGTCATTTTGTAGACTGATCAGATAGATTGCATGTGTTCAGGTCCTTCTCACACCTATGGTCAGGTTATAAGATAGCACTGAGATAAGTTTTTTGCCGGTATGAGTTTGTAAAGGTCAGTATTCATATTTTAACACTTATTTAAACCCTGTCCAAGGTGGTTACTGCTTAAATATTTGATCTTAGAAATCCAGAAATACATATTTAATTGTTATTGTGCAGTTTAAATGTGTTTATCATCGGTTAATACCTGAATGTCAACCTTGAAGGAAGATAAGCCTTGTTTTGTATTATTTATATTTCTTTTGTTTTAGAAACCGAGCGACCAAACGTTAAACATTTTCGTCTGCTGGACGGATTTTAATGCTGCTAATTAGACACAAAACCGAATGTATAGTCAGTATAATATCTCCAAAGTCTTTATTCTGTGGTCATGTTGGACCAGAACACCAACCTCTTTCTCAGCCTCGTTAAGCTCGTTTGTCCCTTCAGCTTCCTGTGTCTCCCGTCCCCCATTGGCCGTGGCCGTTGCCTTGGCGACAACGCGTCCGTTTCCTCTCAGAAAAGTTTTAACGCCAAGAAAGCTTCTTTGTCGCGCACGTACCAATTAGCCGCCGGCCTGAACCCCTCTCGGGATCCGCCTCTTCCTCCCACCCCCAGCCACCGTCGGCCTTCCTCGAGGGAGAACTAATCCGGCTCTGCTAATTGGCCTAATGATCTCGGCTTGTTAGCGCAGGGGCCCGGACTCCCCCTCCCTCGGTGCCAAACTCAAGGTCAGAATGCGCCCAAAAGTGCCATGTTCTCAGGGTCTGGAGGGCGGGAGAGAAAGAGTAAGAATAGGAAAGAAAGAGGGAGAGATTACAAGGTTTTGGAAGAGGAGTGGTAAACAGTGAACTCTGGAGGGATGAGAGACGCTCACAATCCGTCCCTGAGGTCTCGCTGCCCTTTGGTGCCCTTTATGATTATTGAAAATCAGGGTCATGGCTCTGAATATGTGTGACTGTATATTTAGGCAGTTATACACTTAATTTTAAACAGATGCAGAAATATTAATATTTAAAAAATTAGTTTGTTTCACTTTTTAAAGATTTTCAAAAGAATAGATGTAATTCTTGTAAAAAGGAATATTATGGAAAACTTATAAAAAGCTGACGGAGATTAAATTTGCAATTTTGACACCTCACACCACCTCGCGTCTCAATCTGTTTTCCACACGCACTCGTCTTTTTCTCGCTTTTATCATCCTTCGTTCTTTCCCCATTTACTTTAAAACTTTCTACACAGTTTTCATGTCACAGCTACAAAACTTGAGCAGTCACTGGCACAGGTTGGACTTGGGGTCATTTTTTTGTGGAAAAGCAGTTCGGCACATATCATAAGTGTTATTAATTGATCAAAAAGTTTTGCGATCGTCTATAATTTTCGGGTTTCCCTCGTGCCGTAGAACAGCAGATTTCCTGGTTTTCGTTCTCTGCAATCTGCCAGACACTCGCTTCTTCCGCTAATTGCTCCACTCTGTCAGTCAAACCGGGAGACGCGGCGGGGCGTCCAATCAGCGAGCGGCGGGGGCGTGTCCTCCTGTTTGTCTCGCTGTCAGTCAGGTCAGGGAACAGAAGAGCGACTCTGCAGCTGTGTGAGAAGGCGCTCAGCAAATCCCAGCCATCTGGAGTTCTGCTGCTAGCGCCTGGATCTGATGCAGCTTAAAGCACAAACGAATTTAATATTATCATATTGTGTATATCTTTTTATCTTTTACTCTTAATGGCTTAGCGCCAACCACCAAAGCAAATTCCTCGTGTGTGATAACGTACTTGGCAATAAACATTCAGATTCTGAAAACGATGCTTTAAAATCCATTCAGACAAATTTTTGTGTGAGATTCTGAAAGTAGCTCATATTTTGGTCAAAGAAGATATTAACGATTATCTTGGAGTAGTGGTGTATTGAAGACATGAAATTTCAAGTTAAAATTTAAATTAACTCTACACTGTAACCCAAGAAAAATGAACCTTTGCGCTTTGCTTGTTGGCCAGTTTTCAAAATCCGACAAATTTAACAGTTAAACAGTTAAATATGCAGCAAAGTGGTTATATTTTTATGTAACGTTAAACCTGCATGAAGTCGCCAACACCACGTAACTCGACATTATATTTGCAAATTAGAGTAGTTACACTTACAAAGTGTAAAGTGGGCAATATAGTAATCATTTTGTTGCCAAATAAAATTTTTAATTCTACAATGAAAGAATTTTGAAAATGGTCATGAACAGAGTTACAGAGGTCATTTTTTGTCGCAGTGTACTACTAATAATGCTTGGTCCAAGTAAAAAAAAAACGTGCACTCGAGCGCTTCATACTACGGGTGCACGATTCAGAAAACCTCATGATTCAATTCGATTTCGATTCTTGGGCTCATGATTTGATTCAAAACTGATTCTCGATTGAAAACCGATTCTCGATTCAAAATGTCCATTATTTTTTATTTGCCATCAGTCTGATAGGAAATACAGCCCTGAGATAATAGTTAAAGTTGCATTACAATAGGGCTGCAACAAATGACTATTTTTGTAATCGAGTAATCTATCGATTATTTTATCGATTAATCAAGTAATCGGATAAAAAAAATGTAAATGAAAATGACAATACATTTGTTATTAGGCTTACTGTAGTGTGAGTAGAAGTTAGTCATATGCGCTTTATGTTGTTGTATTCAATTGAAAATGAAGAAACACGAAGTTCAAGGGTCATTTTGAACCAATTTGGCCAATAAAATGAGTTGCTTTTGGCCTTTCTGGAAGAGAACTGCATTTCCCACAATCCCCCGCGCACGCCTCGGAGCCGCGTCACAATAAAGGGTTTAGCGCGTTCCGGAACGAACTATGAAAAAAAATCGATGGGAAAATCTCAATAAATGTCTGTATTGTGAGTGGAACGGTGGTTGTTGTGGTTATTTATCAGTTAAAATATGCGTTTTGTCCATAATAAAGGGGACGTTTTGACGGAAACGGAGCGTTTTAGCGAGTAATGGAGCTTACAAACAGCGTGCGTGTTTACATCGCAAAAAATGTCATTTATGCGTTTTTATGCATTTACTTCTGTTGTTGTGCACGGAATATCTCACAAACACGTTCACATACAGAGGGATCTATTCTCGCCTTGATCGCGGCACTGAAAATATTGTGCGTCATTAAAAATGTGTGTGAAACACAAGCGGCGCATGCTGTAGCGAATAAAATGACTGAAACAAAGCTTCGATTCTAGAAAAATTGCCTTGACCATTTTTTTGTAATCGAATTATTCGAGTTATTCGAGTAATCGTTTCAGCTCTACATTACAACAATATAAACTGTTGCAAATATAAACTGCAAACCTTCAACTTAAATTAAACAACTTAAATTAACACTTTACATAAAAGTAGATTAAATAAAACCAAGTAAGAGCTGCTATATTTGGTTGTAAAGTGCCATTATCAGAATAAATATGAATCGATTTTGTGTCCTGTATGAATCGATTTTGGGATAGAATCGCGATTCTTTTGTGAATCGATTTTTTTGCACACCCCTCCTTCATACCACCGATTCCAACTCCTTTTATCAGCCTTTACTGTATTGATACACATTTGTCCTAAACATGTTTATGTTCTGTATGAAGATATTTGTGCACTTTGAGTTTTGTGGGAAGGTCATTTACTGTTTGAAAAGGAATGTAGCGTGTGCACAAC
>JAVGVS010001381.1:0-22695 GCA_032718565.1 Distichodus sexfasciatus
TCCATCCATCCATCCATCCAACAATATAGATATCTATCTTTGAACGACTGAAACGCTTTATAGCATTTCCAGAACCACACACACATGCTATATATTTATAGTGTGTTGTAAAGTTTCGCTATATACCGTCTTGTTACGTGCAGTTCTGGGAATGCGCCGCTGCCGCAAAGCGTTTCAATCGTTTAAAGTTCGTGGGACTGATCGGGCAGCAATATGGCGGCTTTCCGAGTGCGCATGTGCGGAACCGATCGGGCAGCAGGGACGGATCGGGTACTCACACGCCAGTCACTTTTTTCTCCGCCCCTGCAGCCGCCGTAAGATCTTGTGCTACGTCACGTCACCTGCAGAGAGACCTAAGCCCATGTCGAACGCACCCAATGACTAGCAGAGATGTCACTTGAGGGGCAAATTTCGAGTATCTATACTTTACTACTTATTATTCTGCCAACTTTGTACTTTTACTTGATACATTTTAACGTGAATATCTGTACTCTCTACTCCTTACATTTTTAAAACAGGCTCATTACTCTAGTTTCAATAAATTTCAGCGGGATTAGCTATTATTAGAAGCCTATTTCGCATCATTGTGCGATACATCAAGGAGATATTTTTCCGGGAGCTGGAGCTCATGTCACATTCACTATTCCACCAATCAGAATGCTTGAAATGATAACGCACATTCACATGACACGACCCACAACAAGTCGTCAGACGTAATACTAGAGGAAACAGGCGCAATGTAAGCACGATGGCGGTGGAGGTAGCGGGAGAAAGCTGTGTGTGACGTGACTGAAAACGATGGAGAGAATTTAGATGACGATTCACATGGACACCAGCAAAACATTCCACATCCCTGGTCAAAGAAATGTGTGAAGTAGTTGCAGCAAGAAAGACTCCTGGAGAATGTATAACATGTACAACAGAGCTAATGGGAAATTTTGCTGCTTTTTTCCAGTTGTATTAAAATGAGGTCTAGTTAACGTCACCCAGAAGTGCTTCTTTGATGAAGAAAATAATGATGGTTTGATTTGAAGATCACAAATGACAAAAAGTAACTGTAATATACAAATGCACATTTAGTTGCATCCTCACCTTGTCCCTGTTTGCTTGTATGGTGTCTTTTACTTTACGATATGTACTGGGGAAAAACAGAAAAGAAGAAATTGTGCATGAATATTTCACTCCATCCAGTGCTGACCACATTAGCATTCTTGGGTAAAGTACTACTTAAAATCTACAGGTATGAAAAAGTGTGCTGATACTGCCCATTTGCTGCTTATATATTACCACTAGTTGTGAGGCGTGCTTGTCCTAAACTGGTTCAGTGCAATAGATTTTGAAGCTATGTTTTGTTAGACATTCACTTTATAAATCATTAATTATTGGTATAATTCTTGTTTTAATACACTGCCATATTTTGCTACAGTTTTTGTTTTGAAATTCCATACAATGATCATCTCAAGACATAATCGCTAATAAATTTCAATTTGGGCTCTTGGATAGAGACTTGGATACAGCTTGTTTCGGTGAATTTCTACTTTTACATGACAAGTATTGCATTCTCACTGTGTGATGTGTTTGGTGGTGAAGATGCTGATTAGCCACTGCAGATCCAGAATTTTAAATGGCACTAAAACAAGATACGTGGAGTTGTCCAGATCCATTGCGCTCTCAGGGTAGATGATCCGGTGTGTGGTCCTGGAGCCAACATCCTTCTCAAAGCCTGCAACCGGGCCCTGATTCATCCTATGGTACAAATTTAACTCTTTTTTCGTACTTGTTTACATTCTACAAACATTTTGAAGTATATTTGGGACTTAAGACACATACAGATATTGTATCTGAATGTAAGACAATGTAATATGAGATTTGGAGAAGTCGTGGAGAAATTAACTTTTTCAAAAATTCTAACACTAAAGCATGCTGAATTTGTGTCCTATTCGATATTCTATAATGGCAAACAAAACCCAAAAAACCTTAAAATCAGCTCAAAGCAATCCATGACATTTACTCAACAGGATGCCTCAAAAAGACAAAAAGCAATATTTTTTATTATGGCTAGTCGCTAGTTGCTTTTACAGACCGTCTATGATTGTCAGTTATTAGGCGGTGGCACTTCCAGTCATCATTAACAAAGCCGTGTCTCTCAATACCTGCCAAGGATAACAATTAACAACGTACATCGAATAATACGAGCAAGAGGGAAAAGGGTTTTTAAGATATATATCTCTTCATTCGTCAACAATTATGAAGGTAAGTTATGTGATGTAGTTAGTTAGCTAGCTCTAGCAATAGCAATGATGCCAGGTAGGATAAAAAATGTAAGTGAATACGAAAGTTCAAACAAGGAGACCTAATGAGCATTGGCGCGTCCAATCACATTACTCCTTGTTTTTGTATATAAGCAGTAAATCTGGCCTCCTTCTCTGCCATTAAAGCTGTTCGATTTCGCCCGCCTCCGCCCCTCCACCACCTTCGGCTCACTGCCTTGGTCCGGGGGAAGGCTCCTTTGCCTTCCTGCCTAGTCTCCCAGCCAGATCTGCCGGCTTCAGAGACGAGTGACCTAACGACCAAGCGATGGGCTTCCTCCACAACTTATCACATACACATTAAAGACAATGCTGTTTTGCCAAATAAAAAAAATTGTCAATCTAAACTGGATGGTCTCCTTGGTTGAATTATACTTATTAAACTGTTAATTTGAATGGTTTGCCGAAATGTTAACTTTACTATCTGACGTTGAATAATTTTATAAGAATGACTTATTTTACCCATTTATATGTGTATTGAAAATATGTGGTTATCCCCAGTAGCAAGTTAAGATCTACAGACAGGGTGAGTCAGCATCTGTGCCGTAGATCTTTAAGAAAATATGAGAAACCTCACAATGTCAGAGTAGGATGTTTGTCTCTTCCAGTTATGTCCTGAGGCTTGTCCTGATGTGGCAAAGACAAGTTAAACTAGCAAACAATGTTTGCAAACATCCTAGAACACACGACAATTCTGTGTCATCACTAGAGGTGTGAACCTTCACTGGTCTCATGATTCGATTCGATTACAATTATCACGTCAGCGACTCGATATCTCAATGCATTGCGATGCATCGCGATGCATGCAATCAATTTTTCTAAATTACTTCACATTGCACGCAGATTGGGCATGGATCATAGATTGGGCAGCTATAGTTCCTACTGAAAAGCCAGAAAATCACCAAGCAATGTCATTATGATACAACTGGTTCTGTTCCAGGGACCACCACTCAGACTAGGTGTTGGAGGGAGTATTTTTTGTATTACTTTTTTGATATTTGCATTAAATTCATTATTCATAAAGATCAACGTCAAAGTAAACTTTGTCGTCTCTGCTATGTACTGTACAGATATGCAGAGAGACGAGACAACGTGGCTCCAGTTCACACAGCGCAACAAGAAACGGAAGAAAGAACAAATAGGGCATATAGAACAAAAAGTATATAAATAGAATACAAAATATACATTTTAAACTAGAAATGGAGTATTAAATATAAACTTTAAACTTGTACTAGAAATAGAAGTAGAAAGAGAGAATTTAGATGCAGTATTAACCTGCAAAAGTGGAAATTGACTTTTACACTGTATGTGCAAGAGGTTAGAAACAGTTTCAATATGAAAAATTCTATATCCAGTCTATTAATAAAACAGTATCTCTTAAACCAGTCTGACTAACATTGACGAGATATGTGCAGATATTATAACAGCAGTGGAGAACTAGAGTCTGTGCAATACTTTTCAATAATTTGTGCAGATACGGTTAGTTAGAAGGTAACCAGTGATATATACATTCAATGTTCAAAATATGCCCAAATCAGTTGGAAATGTTTTGAAAAATAAAAAAGGAATAATTTTTATAAAGTGAGTTCAGTAGTAGTTGCAGACTTTCTGCAATGCCGCCGTAGACCGCTAGGGGCAGCGGATCGCCGGTTGAAAACCTAAGTTAAAATCGATTAAGAGCTGCCAGTGCATCGATGCAGAATCGTCCACATCGTGATCACATCGATTATGTGATTAATTTCAACACCCCTAGTCATCACCCGCTACTGCTGATAACCAGCATTGTTATTATTGTTGTCGTGGTTACGGTTGTCACTTGTGGTTTGTAAGGAATTTAAGGTATTTAAGGCACGTGCACAATTGAACTAAACACGTCATCGTTTTAGGAAAACTGTGTTTTACCTGTTTACACGGATTCACAGCGTTTTGAAAAATCTTCACTTTGGAGGTGTTTTTTTTAAATATCCCTTTGAGGTGGCTAAAACTTTGTGTATGTGTAAACAAAGGGCTCAAATGTATAAAATAATGTGTTTATAAAAATATCTACATGCGTGTAAACAGGCCCTTAGAGTTGCCAATTTGCTACTGATATGTAATGTGCTTGTTCTTTATTCTTAACATTTTACCTACACTCACTGATAGCTGACACCAGTGGTCCACAATTATATTTTCCTGGGGGCCAAATAATGTAAAGCATGTCAGGCTAAGGCCAACTGTGATAGAAAATAATATTCTAAAGCATTTGTGAAGCATTAGCATCTAATTATAGTTAACCTATATGTATTATGGCTTGCCAAAATAGTTGACTCACAGATATTCTCTTTTTGTTTGTCCCTACGAAATTCATTCTGAAAGGGGGTAGGGTAGAAATTTCTAACCCTAACCCTAACTCTAACCCTAGTATGTGCAGACTGCAAGCTTCCTCTGTTCTGTTTTTTATACTGTATGTGTGCATTATGTACTATTGTCTTTTAGATAACAGAAGAATAAATGACACAAATGTGAACTGTTATTAATAATTTTATATTAATATTATCAATAAATGAAATGATTATTTATTTATTATTTGTTTTAGCTTAATGTAGTATAAAAGTGCTGAAACTGTAGACATAACTACTAGAAATAATACTTTATTTAATTGGCTTGCAGAGTTTTTTATTTTATTATGTAAAATGACCTGCTCTTGGCTTTTCTGGAAGAGAGCTATGTTTGTGCGCATGGTGGTGTTCCGTATGAGTGTCGCTAACGTGTTTACATCACAAGTAATGTATTTAATGCGTTTTTACGCAATTACTTCAGTTTCTGGGAATTTCCAGAAATAATTTGACATACAGAGTAATGTATATAATGTCCGGTAAGTACAAAGTCTGTTATCACAACTGTTATAGTTAAGATTTCACTCACTCTTAATGACTAGCAGAGATGTGACTTGAGGGGCCAGATATATTGCTTGCTCGGGCCGGATATGGCCTCCTGGCCGCCATTTGGGGACTACTGGCTTACACCGTAAGTATCCCCACCCACCACATAGATTTCGAATGTTAGTGGCGCCATCTTGGGCACAGAGACAATTATCACCCTTCACCCTGAGCCACCCTTTATTTTTCCTTACACAGTATTCTTTCACTTTTATGAGGGAGTGTTTGATGGTTTACCCAAGAATGAAGTTCTTACGCAAGCCTCTAGATCACTAAATAGATATGTATAAAAAATACTTTTTCAATCACTTGTCTGTGTAGGTTCTCACTAGTCCAGTACATGGTAATATTGAGGGCTTGAAGCAAAGGCAGCTGGGCATTTCTTCCTTCTGTTCTAAAAATCTGATGGGTAGTTCAAGAATTTTGAAAAGCAGTCCAGTTGCCTATAATTCAAGCCCCCAAGATTATTCAACCACTTGTGTCCATTTTTTGCTTTGTAGAATAATTATTTTTGCAGTACCTGATGACAATGTCATGGGAGTCTATTAGAGGACCGTAATTGGACTCCTTTAGGTTGCCTGAGTTTCCTACAACAGCGCAGGTTCTGCAGCGATCAGGACCTGCATCGGAATACAGCTCCTCACCAGGGAACAGACCAAGCAGGTTCTCCACAACACTGCTGAAGTTAGATTTGGGCCCACCTTGTAATCCCTGTCAAAACATACACATTTAAAAGTGTAATTTAAAAACTGTTTATTATGACGAGTCCTGAAAGATGCCACTTTCATATTTGCTCATTCCTTTTCCTAACTCACATACTGGAGCCTATGCTGAAACAACAGCAACTAGGTCAGGACCAACCCTTAGCAGGGTAAACACACTAACAAACACATTCCTAATTTAGATCAACCATAGCCACGTGTATTTGGACTGTGGGAGGGAAACAGAGTCCCCTTGGGGAATTCATGCAACCACTTGGAGGGGACGCAAACTTTACACAACCAACCAGGAAATAGAGAAATGTATTTGGTACCTAAAAGCTGAGATGCTGTATCTATTGGCTACCTTTAATTCCAAAAACACATCTACATGCAACTTAGATCAACCTAAACCACATTCCTATTGACAGTGGAAGGAAACCAGAGCGTTCCACACAGAAAGGCGTCCAAGCAGATGCAGGAATCCAACCCAGGACCTTCTTGCTGTGAGGCAGCAGCGCTAAATCATCACAAGTTGCTCAAGGTTTTTTTTCTCCCTTTTGCTATTTAAAGGTACCTTTGTCACTTTTGACCACAAAGAGCCTTGTTGTAAGATTCTATATAATCACTTTTTTTGCTAACTCATGTGGACACTTCTGTTTGTCACCCACTTACATTTACCTTTACATTTACCACATTTAGCAGACGCTCTTATGCAGAGCAAAGTACAATAGTCCTTTGTAGCCCAGGACTGTTCTTCAATCTGTAAAGTTAGACTTAAATCAACAACTGTCATTAAAACTTAGTTTCTGCCAACTAATTTATATACTTTAACAAATCCTTCCACACTTGCCAGTTCAAAGTTGAATGCTTCTGTGTCCAGTTATTGCAACAATAACAGACAGAAATAATTTAATATGTAATTATTTTCTAAATTTTATTTAGGAGTACATGTATGTGACAAATAAAAAATCTTGAATCTTGTAGTGTAAGAAATCACAATCTTTATTTCTGTTTGATTAAACAGATCCCTTACATTAAACACATGAAATATTGTCTTACACTTAAGTCACATTGTGCATTTGCTAAGATAAAACAAAGACTTTAAAGCAATGCATTTCCAATGGTTCAAACTTATTCAGATTGCTTTCACATCGTTCATTCTGTCCATGGCCAAGAATCCCACCATTAGTCCACCGTCAAACCATAATTTTGCGTAGCACGACAAAATCACAGTTTCACGTTTAAGTAGAAAATTAATTTTGCCAGTTTGAAAATGTTTTCATTTGTAAAATTAAATTCATGACATAAATTCATGCAAGGACATTAACATCTTATTCATAGAACCATCATGTTTAATAAAGAGCCAGTAAGGAGCTTCTACGCAGGAGTGATATTCTACACAAAATACTGTATTTTATGCATATATTTACACAAGCAATAAAATGTCATTTTTACCGCTATGGATCTAGCTTAACATCATTTCACAAAAATAAAAGACAAACAACAAATGAATGTCCAACCTTTAGGATGTACTTACATTCCACCAGAATCTGGTGAGAGGACTGAGCTCATTATTTTCCTTGGTCAGAAGAGTTGGCACAAAAATATTAAAGCGGTCTGCAAACCACTGGTCCTCCTGCGTGGTGTGATACAGCTATTGGGCGCTGATCCTCGAGCTCAAATGGATTGAGTTGTCGGGTAGCACTCGAATTCGATATATAGCCCACACCTGCTGATGACCATTCCGGCATAAACGCCATTAAGCCCAGACGAAGTAAAGACATTTTTAAACATTGAAAATAATAAATAATATTTGTGGCAGTGCTGCAAAAAATGGAAGTCAGTAGGAATAAGAGCTTTACCGAGGAGCTTAGCATGTGATTTGTGGGCGGTTCTGTCTGCCATATCCAGACGTCTGTCAGCCACTTTCCAAACACGGGCTTCTTTTTAACAGGATATAGATATGTTGTATGTTTCCAAAAAGCAGTGTTAAAAATACAAAGACCGTGTTTGTGCACTTTATTTGGAAAGAAATATGAGATTTGACTTAACATGCATAAGAAACTCATATAAGGCTCTTGAGCGTATGTTGTAATCTTCACGCACAGAATATATGTGTACATGTGCACATCTAACAGCTCTGGGTATTAAATAGACATACTATCCTATGTGGACATTAAGACATCTTTATTGATAGTAAAGTTCAACAAATGCATAGTAAGTCCAATAAATGAACATAAGTCGTACGTATATAAGTTTTATTTTATTTGTACAGTCTGGTCGTCAGGTGATGATGTGTAATCCCGTTTTGTTTGATTAAGAAACATTTTATTTTTAAAAAATTTTTACTCTTTTTATGTCAAATATAAATAGACAATGTTTTCAGTGCCTGCTAAAATGTTTTTTAAATGCCATAGTAACGCAACAACAGTACAAACAATCTTAATCTACGGCAATCTCTTTTTATCTCACTGAGACTGAGGAAAGCGCTACCTTTGGAGCTAACTAGATAAAATTATAAAGTATCAATTGCAGTACCACAAATATAACTGAGTCAATGCATGATAATGACAAGGTAGGTGAAAAGACAGCATAATAGATATGCAGAAAGATACAATATGTATTACAAGATGTAAAAAGCAGGGTACATCCAGGGACTCAGGTACTCACTAGTTTTAAAAATCCTGTCAGTTCACATGAGAAAGTAAAATAACAGAGTAGCAGCATCAACTGTGCATGTTACTAGGATGAGACGATTCATTAACAATCCCTAGATTTGCCCTACAGTCCTGCCCATCTCCTGGTGCTGTAAATGTCCTGCAGGGAGAACTAACCTGCAGCAGCGTTCTGCTGACTGGATCACTCTCTGAGGGCTTTAGGGGGCTCAGATATCCAGTACTGTTGCTCTCTCTCTCTCTCATTCTTAAAACACTAATTAGTAAACAATGCAAAATGCATGAGTCGGTCTCAAGAGACTTTAATATAAGTAATATTTTTCCGAGTTATGGTCTTGTGGTCACCATTAAAATCCCAGTCCTCTTTGTCGAGGTCCATGACCAGGCAGTGCAAAACTCCGCCAACCAAGGCCGAGACTTTTAAAAGCTTCGGTCTGGACTACTACTTTTCTTGAGGTTGGAATACTGTTAGTTGCCAAAAGTTTTTTTTTCTGGTGGGTTGTACAAGCTAGTTTCTAAAGATTTACAGTGGAGAATGTATCTATGCCCATAAAAGGTAAACGTCAGTTCACTGTTAATCACCTTCACTGCACTTTTCTTATCTTCTTTGAGGAGCTACGAGTACAGTTGCTGTTGATGATTTACCGATTTTATTGTTTGTGAAAAATAAAGATTTAAAATCTGCAGAAGAGAGCAGTTTGGTTAAAGTATCAATTCAAAGTCTGATAAGTCTGATAATACATTGACTTGTGACAGCAGATAAAACTATTAATAGTATTTTGATAGATACCCAAGCTGTAAATATGCAAATCATACCATATGGAAAATAGGTTGAAGGTGCAAGTTTCACGGTCTGACAGCTGAATTAATGAAAAATGGCAGAACCAAAACACAAATGAATAGAAATGAAGAAGTCAAAATAAGTTCAAAAAACCTGTTGCAGCTCTGTCGAAAACAAGTTCAGACTGCTTGCTAGTCTCACTTCATTAACCCTTTCTGGCAGATTGCTCACTTCACTGGAAAATCATCCATAGGTTTTCCTTGGAATTTGTTCACGACAGTGTTATGATTATCATACGTATCAGCCCTGGTTTGTTTGCCTTTGTAAATGTTTATCATATTCTCAGATCCACTTGCATTTAGCATGTGTGTGGCTCCCGCACAACTCAAATAAGACATTATGTTACATGAAATTTTTTCATAATATGTTAAATGCACAGCAAAGTATAAAAAGTGAAATTAACAAACTAGATATGTTTTAATCTATTTGTTTCCTTTGGTTTCTGGGTTCAGGGTCACTTTTGTATTTTGCTAAAGTCAATATGAAAGTAAAAGAGTATTTTTTTAATTGTGAACACACCACAGCACACACTGACATGTAACATTTTATTTTTCCTGAGAAATTTTGGGCTCACCCAACTACACTACACTGAGATCTAGAAGACGAGTAAGAGATGATATACACCTGATAAAATGTTGTAAAATGTCTCCACATAGGCAGTGCGACCCAAAGCAATAATTCCATTTGAATAATAAAACAATAAATAGTTCATTTTTCCTTCCCATGACCGTAAAACAAATGATAACTTCAGGCACTGTTCTGGATTAAATGACAGTTGTGCACAGCTCTGGATTCCAAAGAGAATTTCAAAGGAAAATGGTTCGTTAAATATGGCAGTACAGTCTGGTAATATGTGCAGCTGCTTTGTGACCATGTCTATTTGTAAAATGTGCTCTACATATAAACTGTAGTTCACAACAAAACAACATTATACCTTACTTATTTTGTTCATATGCCTGTTCTGTATGAACCTCAATGTGTTCTGTAATTATGAGGAAAGTGAATATGTTTTGGCTTGCTTATGTTCGTTAAAATATGTTTGTTTTATGAAATATTTTGTGTTTGTTTGCCTTGTTTGAAAAACTCTGTAAACTCATCTTTTGAAACACATTTCTTTCCATAAGGTCAACCAAGGCTTAGAAGTCTTTAGTATTGCTTTGATATTTCTTGAAAACAGAAAAATGTTATCTCCAAGATTCAAGTCAAGATTCAAATTCTTTATTTGTCGCGTGCAGTTATCACTGAAATTTAGCACGCAACCAAATGTATACAGTCACTCTTTTAACTGTGCAATGAACAAGGAAAGACAAAAATGCATCGTGATACATCTTTTTTGCAATATTCAAACACTGTGAAAAATTTGGATTCAAACTATCATCATAACTATAAATATAGACACAAGCAGCAATGAGAGCGGGTTCAAGTAAAAGTTGCAAAACACAAAACGTGATGCAATGGCGTCTGAAAGAGTCAGTGAATCAGACTGCATGAATTTATATAGCAAAAATTCGGACTTATGGTTTTTGAGATATAGGCATTTAGCATTTATAGCATTTAGCATTTATAGCATTTAGTTCAGTTGACACCACTGATGCAAGCTGGGCCAAAGAAGTTCAAAGATACAGATGTTTTCTTCAAAATAAGCCACACCCTTTTGGCAGGAAAATAAAAGGAAAATAATAAAAAAAATAAAAAAATAATAATAAATGAACAATTAGGGTTCCTGTACTTTGTACTTGGACCCCTAATTAACCCATTAAAATTGATAAATTTACCTCAAATATTTTTTGAAATAAAACAAATTATTTGAGATGGGATGTTGTATCTTGGCTCAAAGTGCAGCATAATGCAAACATAATTGGTGTTTTGGTTGCAAAATGTGTATGTTTTATGCAGGGGGAACGTTTGCAAGTAAATCCCCTTGTCTTTGCATTCCAACTTTATTACTAAGCTCAAGTTAGAGGTTAGAATGCGGTGTGGCTATATTATTATTTAAATATGGTTGGTACACACATTAACAGATGCACTCAGTATATAAAACCCTCAGTCTTCCTCATCGCAACTGATTTTTCCTAATAAAGGAATATTTGCTAGTAATTATTGGTGGTGGTCCCCCTCTTTAGAAAGGGGTCTTGATTCCAACTAGGAGAGATCCTCTTCAGTCTCCCTGGTAAAGGAATTGTGGAGGTCCTGGGTCCTGGAGGAGGTCCGTCGGATTGTCTAACTGGGATTCAGGAGGAGCAGTGTGGTTTCGCCCTGGCACGTGGAGACAGTGGACCAGCTCTATACTCTCAGCGGGAGGTCCTGGAGGTCGTGGGAGTTGCCCAGCAGTCTACTTGTGCTATTGCCTTGGAAGCATTCGATCGTGTCCTTAGGGAGTCCTGTAGGAGTCTCTGGGAGTATGGGGTGCCTGGGCCTCCTTATAAGAACTCCTTTCAGTCACTATACGACAGTGTCAGATGTAGAACCTGCCGTGTGTGTGTTAAGCCAATGGGACTTCGTTTCCCGGAGAAAGTTGGACTCCATAGCTTCTTACTGTCACTGATTCTCCTTCAATAACTTTATAGACAGAATTTCTAAAACAGCCAGAGACATTGAGAATTATCCAGTTTGGTGGCCTCAGGATTGGAGTCTCTCTGCTTTTGTAGATGATGTGGTTCTGTTGGCATCATCTGGACCGTGACCTTCAGCTCTCACTGGAGCAGTTTGCAGCCAAGTGTGAAGCAGTTGGGATGAAAATCAACACCTCCAAATCCGAGGCCATGGTCCTCAGCAGGAAAAAGGTTGGAGTCTCCTCGGCGGGTCAGGGGTCCTTCTCCAACTGGAGGATTGATGTCTTGGGGTCTTGTTCACAGTAGGGAAGGATGGAGCTGGAGATTGACAGGCGGAGATTGGTCTTGGCGTCAAGCAGTGATCACGAGCACTCGGTCTGTCATGGTGAAAAAGAAATCATGACCCAAAAGACAAAACACTCGATTTACCAGTCAATCCTATGTTCCAACCCCTCACAGATCGCCAGGTGTGTGGGTAGTGACAGAAAGAACAAATTGTGAATATGGCGGTTCAAATGAGTTTCCTCCGCCGAGGTGGCTGGACTCCCTTGAGCGGGAGTGCTTCTGGAATCATTCAGAGGTGCTCAAGTGGAAACTGCTTCTTCCTCCATGACAGAGAGGAGCCAGATGAGGGGTGGCTCGGGCATCTCCAGTCAGGAAATGCCTCCTGGGCGCCTCTGGTGAGTTTACCAAGACCATCCCACTGGGAGGGCCCGGGAAGACCAGGACACGCTGGAGGAACTATGTCTTACCACACAGCCTCGGAACACCTCAAGATTCCCCGGAAGAACTGGAGAAAAGAAATGGCCAGGAGAGAAGAATGGGTTTCCCTGCTTGGGCTGCTCTTTGACCCAGCAGAAAAGGGGTAGATAATAGATGGATGGATATAGCACACATATACAAAACAGAACACAGAAACACAGTTTACACGCGTACTCACTTTTCATATCCTAATTTCAGAGTAAGGTTCATAGAGACAAACAATCAAGAAGAGAATATCTGTGAGTCAGTCATTTTAGCAGGCCATAATACCTATAGGTTAACTATTGCAGATTATTAGTCACAAATGCTTCACAAATGCTGTAGGATATTATTTTCTATCACAGAAGTAACTCACAAAGATAACAAGACATAAAAATATGGTGTGTGTGTGTTTGCATGTGGGCATGTGTTTGCACTGTCAGGGACAGCTAACAACCGCAAACATTAGACAGAAAGCTCAGGTGATGTTTTGCAGCTTCCAGTCGGGGATGTTTACAGATGTGAGACACCAAGTCACCACGCCACACTACTGCATACATGCCTGAATAAATACTCTTTTACCATTATTGATAACATCTTTTTTTAACTCTGGGGTTTATTTGCCATGGTTTGTGGTGGAAGGAGGAGGCTGGAGATCCAATTGCTTGAAGGTGGTTTAATGATTTTCAGAGCAGTCAAGATACTGTACAGTAAAATTATGTAGCAGAGTAAATGTTCACTCCAATAGTATCGTCATGGCATCGACAGAGCAGAGCACACACTTGCAGGTTAAACAGAACAGAGTTCATTGGAGGGAAGCAGGCAGGAGTAGAAGCAGAACAAAGAAATCGAGGGAGAAAACCAGGAGGGAACAGGCGACAAAACAGGAAAATCGCGGCAAAAAAATAGACATAAAACGGGACAGGAACAAAAGTAACAAAGTAAAGACAGGGCTCGTGCTCCCAGTAGTACAATACGCTTAACTGGGGTTTTGGGAGACACGAGCCTAGGGAATGCAGGGAGCACGGAGTGGCAGGAAAACAAACGACCATGAAACAGCTAACATAATGCACATGCTGCACTAATCGCGCCAAGGGCGACAGACACGGGGGGCTTCAGGGCAAACTGGTTTAAATCAAGCGGAGAAGCAACTATTGCGTCACGAGTACCAATCCCCGACCAAAAATGCTTCAGGCATGGGTGAATATGTGGCCGATTTTCTAAACAGATACTAACCTACTGGGTAGAAATTTGATGCAGACAACAAACGAGTGAGATTAAACACCAGGAGGTGAACTACTGCAAGCAGCACAAAGTGAGGCAAGCCGGAAGTGGGGCGCGAGCTAGCGGGGAAAGCTAAGGCTAACCGAAGACACACAAGGTGGACTAAACACAACAGGAATGGCACCGAAAGTGAACCCAGAGGACAGAACAAATACCCCCAGGAGACCGGGACTCCGGCCGATCGTGAGCTGGGATGGCGGGTGAGGGATACGGCCACGTGATCAATGCCAAAACTAAAATTAACTGTGAAATTACTATCTGCTAGACCATTAGACCAACTCATTTCACAAATAGACCAGGATTGTGCGTACAACTCTTATTCATAAAACCAAAACAGAACATTTGAGCCCTCCACGGCAAAAACAGTCGCTTGTCGCAATGGAGGTTTCAGAGAAAAACAAGCGTTTATGTTGCGTGGGGCAAAATTTTGGATTTTTTGTTTTTAGTGTTTTGAAACAGTGGAAGGTCTATACTGTACTGTTGTGATAAATTTAGCTGGCTTTACCCTTTCCATCCTAAAGCGTGACTTTCCTTGAGGTGAGAATTCAGATTCCAGCAAGAGATATTAAAGTTTCTGTTTTGGCCATCCTACTTCAATATTTCTGATAAAATCCACTGGTTGACCTGGCGTGTGAAGATATTTCTCCGGAATCCATCTTCGTCTCCCCGAAGTTTAGTTAAACCCTGCGATGACTATCTTAACTTGTGGCTGTGAATGCAGTAAGCTACCGTAAATGCAAGCGTATAAGACACCAGATACCTTGAGTGCTGGCGTTGGGAAGAATCCTTCAAGATTTCTCTGTTTCTCCTGTGACAGGAGAAACCGGCTTCTTGAATATTCTGATCTCAGTCTTATAATAAGTCACATTCATTCCAATATGGGTATATCGTTTGAAGGTTCGGTTATGCCCTTTTCATGAGAACATAATAACTTTCAATTCTGAAAATTTGCGACAAGCGACTGGTTTTGCCGTGGAGGTGCATACATACTAAACTTTTATTGTGCAGCTGTTCAAGATGGAGAAATGCAAATAAGCGTTCTGTTGCTGTGTTTTGGGGTGGTGGTCTGGTCTGGAGGTCAGTATCCAGCAGGTTGTCCATCCCTACTGAGCGACTAAAAATTGAACAACTCCGATATAGTGGGCAAACAAACTTTTATTATAAATCCCGACCAACAATGCCATATACAGCCCAGTAGGATCTACACAAACTTGGTTTCCAGGGTTTCTACTTCATACACACTTCTTTTATCTTAAACACACAGCTTTCTTTCTATTCCACCCCTAGGCTTATGCCTGGAATTAAACATAGTATGGGTGTATACATCTCACCGATAAGATATAGATGTCTTATTACTCTGCTACCTGTGGAATGCCTTAAATATGGTGAAAAAAATCCTAAGCCGAGAATGCAACAAAAAAGTAGGATGCTACTCAGCTGTTCTCTACAATAAAAGTGGACAGCTGCTCAGGACGCCTAATAATAGACACTTCTTCAGCTGGTTCCTTGCAATAAAGGTGCAGTAGATTTAGAAACACAACAGCTTCCCTAGAGATGGTATATTTAGGTGAAAAGTGTCTTCAGGTAAACACTCCAAGATACCAAGCCGGAATTGCCTTTATCTGCCCTAGGGACTTACAGAAGAAGACAACAAATGTAATTTTGTGTGTTTAGGCAATGTTAGAAAATGGTGAGTGTGGTTGTATGTGTATGTGCATGTCTGATTATAATACACTCTTAGGCTAGTGAGGTGGAATTGCTTTGCTTCACAGGATGTTGAAATTGATCACATAATTAATTATATTGATTATATGAAGTTATATTTTATTTATTTCTCAAAACATTTCCGGATGATTTGGGCATCTTTATGATTAATGAATTCAATGCAAATATCTAAAAAGTCATAAATTGCTGAAGGCACAGTGAGGTAGTACAGGACAAACAAACCAAAACTTTCTGGATTATATCACATGAAATATTACTTGAAATGATCTTCTTAGAACTGGAGACATAAGGCTACAAAGTATATAAAAAGACATCATTGTGGCTACCAGCACCCTTACCAGTCTGCAAGTCACTGCAATCTCAGAGTGCAATGTTGAAATAAAAAATGTAAAAAATAGGAAGGATGCATTGTTTGATGCATTGAGATCATATCAATTTACAGTTTTTTACAGATGCTAGAGACACATTTCTCCAGCCATAGGTCCACTTTTTTGCAAAAAACTCACAATTATTTTCAACAAAGAAGTCTATGTAGGCCTTGAAAACTGAGGATCATTATCATTGTTTTGCTTTAAATACATTCAATGACTACATCTCTCAAATTTCATGAATTCTTTTCTCACTCCAAGACACAACAACTGCAAAATCTTTGTCATTACAGGACATTTTTGCGATGCTTGCTTTGTTTTAACTATTTAAACTTGTGTTCAAAACAATAACATAATGCAACTGAATAGACCTTAACTGTTACATAGGTTCTCATTGTGAATGAACAGGTAGACAGGTGTTACTCACCAATTTCATTACAAAAGGAGACAACTTCTGAATAGAGTTTGTATTTGATGTAAACATGGACCCGTAAGAAATAGAGAAGTGGCCGAAGAGGAAGAAGAGTGGCTGAGGCGAATATGTATGCGTGGTGGAAGACGAATAAGAGGAAGATAAAAGAGCTGGCAGAGTCTCAGAGTAGAGATCCAAGAAACTTCTGTAAGTGATGTCTGTAGTAAATCACTGGTCTCTCTCAACAATGAGAGGAAGCTGAGTGGGGAAGTGCAACCAAATCTTGCTCTACAGTGGCATCTATTGTTAGGGATTTTCCGGCAAACCAACAGGTAACTTGTATTCTCAAAAGACATTTGACTCAAGTTGCACATTTCAGAAGTAAATAAGCAACGCAAATATTTCACAGAACTGCATCATATCTGATTCATTAATATATATATTGCAGTTATAAACAATATATATTACAATTATAAACAGAGATGTGTCCTTGTTTTACACAAGAAAACCTGGCATATTAATAATGCTATGTTGTTAGTGTTTTTAGGTCATTGTTTGTGTTGACAAAAGTGTGTTTGTCGGCTGTCAACTTTGCTAGTGTTCTGGAAGGCAGAGGTTTGTTGAGCTGAATAAAAGAATGTTTTGGTAGTTGTAGTGCATTTTGAATGTGAAATGAACTGCTTTGCCAAGCTGAAAATGCAGTTAGAGAATTGTGTAGAAAGTTTTGCAAAAAGTGACACAAAGTATTCAATGTGTCTAGCGTCCAATAGCTAGCAATTATTTGACGCATTGTAATGTGTCGAACCCGAATTGTGAGACCAGTGAAGGTGTAAACAGGCCCTAAATTTAACAGTATACTTATTTTTTTCCCAAATATTGTCCAAGGGTCTTAGGATAGAGCCAGACTTCATCTCACAAATCTCGTGGTTGTAAAATCAAAGCCATTAGTCAACTCCACCTGTGTGCACGTGTGTGTGTGTGTGTGTGTGAGAGAGAGAGTGTGTGTGTGAGAGGTGTGTGTGTGTGTGTGTGTGTGTGTGTGTATGTGTGTGTGTGTGTGTGTGTTGCACATCTTTTGGAAATCCCAGACACAACAGACAGGTAACTAAGCCATAGACCAGGTCAACATTTACAAAGGCATGGGTGGCTATAGCGTCTGCTGGATTTCTCATGTGGCTTAAGACACATGAAATACTGTGCCATGTCTATTTGTGCATGATTTTCACTTTTTCTAGATGCATCCTGATAACGAACCCACATAACAGTCTGGTTGAAGGATAGCCATATTTGCTGCATGAAACATGGGAAGCCAAGTTTGCACCACCTCATAGATCTGATACTCTGTGTTTTTAAACTATGATCTAAACTTTCAACTTCTTTTAAAATTGTCAATTTTCCTATTTCATCACTAATTAAGCATAAGTTTAATCAGGGCTAATGCCACTCCTTTTCTTATATCTAATTTATTTATATTTGACAACTTTTAACACAAATTTACATTATTAACAAAGGAAATCGCCAGAGTGAACTCATTTGTGAACCTTTGGTACACACAAAAACGCCACAAAACACAACGACACAGTACTAGTACTATACAACAATCATGAGCTCTGCATTTGACCCATCTGTGAAAAGGCAGTGGGCAGCTTTTTGGCAGCACACGGGGGACGGTACCTTGCTTACAAGTATCTCAGTGGTACTTCGATCACCTCCCTAACCATTATGCTACCAACTGTCCCAAGAACTGCTTTCCAATTTACTGCTCATATCAAGTATTCTATCTTCTATAGAAGAATGATGAAATCACAGGTTACCCTGTCAAAAAACTGTATTAAGAATGGTATCAGTTATTAATTTAGTAGCAATTAATATAATATGACGACACAGTAATTTAATTGAAGGTTAATATAGATTTCAATATTTACTGCTCCTTCACTGGTAACCAGACTGATGGTGCAAACCACACGTCATTTATCACCACACATAACACAACGTAACTGCTAATTAGATTTAGGTCAGTTAAAACCAGTCAAGGATTCAGCTGGCTTGGAAAGTAAGCGAATGTTATCAGTGTCAGTTCCTATGCTGATGCTATATAGGCTGCAACACGACTCCTCTAGTACAGACCAAATAACGGGAATGTAAAATATTGAAAACTGCATATAATAAATGTTAAGGTCCACTCAGCCTTGTCAAAAATATGGGCAAGCTTTATAAAATCAGGCAAAGCAAAAAGACAATAAGCCAGGGTTTAAGTTGAACAAAATTTAATAAAATAAATCTAAGACTATAAACTAAGCGTTGCACCGATACCCTTTGTCGGGTGTGAGCAATCACTCTTATATCACTCGTACTAAATAAAATAGAAATTGCGATACCACTTGCCTCAAAATGGCATTTCACTACAACAAACATAAGTAGTCGTGGATGTCGTTGTGGTTCCTACTTATACTGTCTGCCACATTTTACATCTTAATTCTCTTGTACATACTGCTCTATAACCTCAATTGTGGTGATCATTTATACTGTTTGCCACATTTCACTGTACAAATATCACATGCTTCTACTCTGTCTGCTATGTATGCTGCAGTTGCGCAAGCACTTAAGACTTTGAGCTAATTAAATCACCTGTCATCATCTTTGATTCATTTGTAAACTCTAGGTTACATTTTTCCTCCTATATTTCTATCAAGGTTCTCGTTACTTTCCAAATCTGTAGATAAGTGGGTGTTATTCCTCTTTTCTAAAACGTGATTGATTTGTTTGGCAGGTAACGTGTCAATGGAGTTAAGTGCGCCTGTAGGCTCAGAACTATAAACAGTTCAGACAGTTCTCTGTCTTGAGATTAAGCTACTATAAAGTTTGCTGTTGAAAAAAGGTGTAGGCTGGGTTTTAAGCAGTTTGGAATGTTGATTTACGTTGTGAGCTGCATTACAGCTATACATTTATCCCTCCTGATTAACATACACATAATATTATTTTAAACTGGGCAGAACACTACCATGCTGTTTTGTGGGGGTGTATAGTCTTACAATTAATTAATCAAAAATAATAAACTCTTACACATTAATTAATTAATGTGGTGAAAAAGATGTACTTTTAATACTTAAGTATTTTTTTAAACAAGTCCTTCAGTACTTTTAGCAAAACAAAAATTTGACTATGCGACTTTCGCACTTGTATTAGATAACATTTGACTGAGTAGTATCTGCTTTCACTTAAGTAATGAAGTTAGCTACTTTGCCCACCTCTGAGTGTTATACCTGAAATAGGAGCAAGTAATGAAATTCTCAAGACACGATGCTTCTCCTGTGGCGGTCTCACCAAGATTGAGGCATGTGGTCGGCAACTCACCCTTCAGCAACTAATTAATTAAGCAAAAGTCTTAATAGGTGGATCACAGAACCACAGATTACGTATAACTTTTATAAACATTTTAATAGCTATGAACACATTCTAATTACTAAGAAAACATTTTAATTACTAAAACTTATTTTAACATCAGTCACTATTGTAATTTTTTTAAATGTCTTTTATAACACATTCCCTCTATCACATGGACTCGCGCGGTAGCAGAGGAAATCAAGCGGTGTCAGACAATTAATGACATATAGTTATATATGACCTCTGGCTTGGCCATAGTAAGGGTCAGAAATCACTTCTGATATGCCACATATCATTTTTATATATATTGTTGATGGTGATTACATGGATGTAGGTGGAGAATCACATCACCATTTTTATATCTGAGTGTTGCACAATGATATTTATTTATTTGTGAATGCATGTGAGTTTTTCTCAAACACTTACAATATTTTTGCATGCTGGTATACCTTTCACCAAGATCAACACATCCGTCTTAAGCACCTTCCAGAAATGTGATTAGGCATTTTAGAAAAACCTTTAGAAGTAATGGCATAAAGTTGACATGTTAGTGAATAGTAGTAACAATTCCCATTTAACCTTAGTCATATGAAGGAAAATTTAGCTAATTAAAATTTTGTTCCATGTACTGTATATGTATGAGTTATGTATTGCTAGCGCTTCATAATAAATTATTTTAAATATATTACATTTTGTCAAAGGATCTGCACATGTATTTTAATTGTGTGTATTTATTTAGATAGTGAATAAATTACAAGTATCTGACCCACAAATTAGATATTTGATATTAATTGAATTTACCTTGACTAGTGTGTAAGAGGTGACATAATGAATCAGAGATTAAAAATCTTTAGAAGAATTTACAGGCTAATAGAACCCACATCATAAGTCATTCAAACATTCTTTCTGACATGTGAATCCCTGGTTAAAGCAATTGATGTAAAGAAGCCTAATAATCACTCATAGGTCTGTCAGCCATAATTATCTCCGCAAAGAGCAAGAAATCCTATGAAATCATAAGGAAAACCAGGCAATGGATTTGTAGTTGCAGATAACTTGTTTTCAATAAGTTTAACAGAAGTGGTCATGATGGTTTATGACTATTCACAATGCATTTGCTTAAACACATGGTAACTATGTGCTAAATTTTGGCTTTTATCTGTTATTTTATATTAAGATCCTTTTATTCTCTCCAGACTATATAAACAACAAAGAAGAAGAAGAATACAATATCTGACAAAGACTATGAACTATAAAGTTTAGCTCTGTTTTATCTTTATCAAATTCACTTTGCTAACAAATCAGCCAACAACTCATATTAACCAGCAGACGGCAGTATTGTGTGAATAAATCTCCTAACTTTTGGCTTCTGCGTTTTCCAAGGCGTACTGCAGAGCGTTCTCTATATACTGTACATGAAGGCAGAGACCTGCAGCAGCCACATTTTTAACATATCCAGTTTGGTGGCAAGTTTAGGTACTTTCATGTTAGTGTGCAACATGGTATTTTGAGAGGGTCTTGCAAGAAATAATAAAGGGTTATTAAAGTGTCACTGTGTTAAAGGCAGTAACCCACCCAGCAATAAGGTGTTGCCTCAAAGACGACTTTGCCAGACGTGAAAAGACATCTATGAAAAGAAATCCCCACACGTCTAAGATAGGTTCAAAAGAACACTTTCAGGCTGATTCTATAACCTATTTTCCACCATGAATTCATTATTATTGTAATAAATTAATATAGTGTATTAACAAAATGTTTTCAGATTAGACTCATTTTATTTTTTTGTATCATTTAGTAATAATAAAAATATAGTGACAAAAAGTACCATTAAAATTTTTTTTAATTGAAAAATAGGGGCACATTACTCAATGCAAAACCAAGCCTGAACAAACATTTTTAAAGTAATGCTCCACTTTCTGTCAAAAAAAAGTGGGATGCAGTAAAACAAACCACATATAACAATGTACAAAGCAGCCGCAAGCTACCAGCAATAAAAAAGTTTGTGCTTTATAAACTTACATCAATTACAACATTAGTTTAATAACTAATACAATCTAAAACCTAGGAACACTAATGACTCACTTTCACTCAGTAACACAGAACGATGATCATAAAAGGCCAAAAACATTAGCATAACTTTGGTTCCTTTAGACATGGGCTTAGTCCTGTCATGCATTCACAAATAAATAAATATCATTGTGCAGTAATGATGTGATTCTCCATGCACATCCACGTAATCACCACCAATGTAATGAAATTACAAAAATGATATGTGGCATATCAGAAGTGATTTCTGGCCCTTACCATGGCTAAGCCAGAGGTCACAAATAACATGGGTGTAGGACAAACATATGCATTTGAAAAAACAATTCAAAGAAATAATATTTGTTCATAATATTATGTTGCATATGTGAGGCTCACCAGCCTCTATACATCTGTATCTTGTTTTTTTGATGCAGATTCACAGAGATGTTGTACTCGTTGCTTCCTTTGTGCATGCCTGCGTTGAGGTTATGATAATATTTTGTATCATAATAATGATCCCAGTTGCCATTTTTGCTGGCTCCAAATCCAAACACACTAACCTGAAAGAGAGGTAGAGAGAGTGGTATGTAAGTGTATTGTGAATTATCAGTAACATATTTACATAATTCATTAGCATATTTAATGCTGGATCTGTGTAAATAAACAATAAACTATGCATTTATACATTAGCACAAAAAACCAACCCAGGGACAGAACCCAGTATGACATAAAATGACAAAGTTTACTTTGACTAGTACTA
>JAVGVS010001382.1:0-16756 GCA_032718565.1 Distichodus sexfasciatus
TATATACACTACCAGTCAAAATTTTGGACACACCTTCCCATTCAATGTTTTTTCTTTATTTTCATTACTATTTACATTGTAGATTCTCACTAAAGGCATCAAAACTATGAATGACCTGTGTAAGGGCTATTTGACCCAGAAGGAGAGTGATGATGGAGTGCTGCGCCACATGGCCTGGCATCCACAGTCACCTGACCTAAACCCAATGCAGATGGTTTGGGATGAGATGGACCTCAGAGTGAAGGCAAAAGGGCCAACAAGTGCTCAGCATCTGTGGGAACTCCTTCAAGACTGTTGGGAAAACCATTTCAGGTGACTACCTCATGAAGCTCATCGAGAGAATGCCAAGAGTGTGCAAAGCAGTGATCAAAGCAAAGGGTGGTTATTTTGTCAAGAATCTAAGATATAAAACATGTTCTGGGTTATTTCACAATTTTTGTTTACTACATAGTTCCATATGTGTTCATTCATAGTGCCTTCAGTGAGAATCTACAATGGAAATAGTCATGATGATAAAGAAGAAAACATTGAATGGGAAGATTTGTCCAAACTTTTGACTGGTAGTGTATAGAGAGAGAGATTGATTCTGGGTTGTGCCACTTGCATTTGATACATAACGAATTAACAAATCTGTTATTCATTTTTTAAAATTTTAATCTTGGTTTTGTTTTTTTATTTTTATGTGAAAAACAAATAATCCACAGATTGCTTCTGCCTTGTTGCAGGTTGTGTCAAGTGGAGCGGAGGCTGGCATTAATTGCATCATCGCTGTGAGACGGGAGTTATTTTTACTCGTTGTGTTGGGCCGAAGGAGACTCTCAGCTGTGTGTGTGTGTGTGTGTGTGTGTGGGGTGGTGTTGGTTTGGGGGAACCTAAGGGCACATGCTGATGATGTCACCATCATGCAAATGTGGGGTGACAGGGAGTCTATAGAGATTCTGGTACAGCCTAAAGAAAGTGGGGAAAGTGTGTGTGTGTGTGTGTGTTTGGAAAGTACTGACAAGAAGAAATGCTTGGAGTTGTGTGTGTTTCCATCTTCGGCGCCGGTGACGAGGGAGCGTGTTCTAAAACAGGCTTTTTTTGAATTGTTCACTCCTAGAATACCGAACAGTGCTTCCTGCTGTAGGGGCTCTGTGGTGACAACCCTCTATCACTGTCTTATTTACACAGCTCTCTCTCTCTCTCTCTCCTCCCTTTTATTCCCATCTCCCTCGTTTTCTCTGCCCCTTCTTTCCTCTCTCTCTCTTTCTGTTTCTTTCTTCCCCCCTTTCTTTCTTCCTTTCTTATTCCATTTATCTCCTTCTTTCGGTTCCTCTTACCATTTCTTACTCCTTCTTTCTCAGTCACTCTCTTTCCACTCATTCTCTCCTTCTTCTTTCCTCCCTCTACTTTAAGTATTGTCTCTTATCCTGACACTGTTTTTCTCTCCCTTTCTTTCCTCTCTCCCTCTCTACTTTACTCTATTTTCTTTTATCTCTGTCTTTTTCTCCTTTCCCTCCTCTCTCTCTCTCTCTCTCTTTCTCTCTCTCTCAGTAGAAGAGAATGAAAGTAAGAGGGAAACAGAGAGTCCAGAGAGAGAGTGACACTGTTTCGCTCTTACTTTCATTTTCTTCTATTGTTTTGTTTCTTTCAGTGCCGGTGACATGGGAGTGTGTTTTACAACAGGCTTTTTTTCTGAAATCATGAACAAACATCAACCTTTGGGGCGTCGCGGTGGCGCAGTGGTTAGCGCTGCCGCTTCACAGCACGAAGGTCCTGGGTTCGCGCCCCGGCCGTAGGGCCTTTCTGTGTGGAGTTTGCATGCTCTCCCCGTGTTCGAGTGGGTTTCCTTCCGGTGCTCCGGTTTCCTCCCATAGTCCAAAGGCATGCAGTATAGTAAATTGGTGACTCTAACTTGGCCTTCGTAAGGTGTGAATGTGTGTGTGACTGTGTGAGTGTGTGTGTGCCCTGCAGTGTGTTGGCGCCTGCCCAGGGTTGTGCCCCGCCTGCGCCCGCAAGTTTCCGGGATAGGCTCCGACTCCCCCGCGACCCCAGTTGGGATAAAGTGGTTCAGATAATGACTGACTGACTGACATCAACCTTTTTTGGTCCAGTCCGACCAGATATTAGAATAGATACTGTTTTTGCTGGTTTATTTCTTCCAAATCCCTTCTTAAGTTGTCTAGATTGTCAAGATCACTCTGGCTTTGAAGTGATGCTGTTATTTGAGTGACCTTTGCATTTGACCCAACCATTAAAGACCAGCGGTCATCTTTTTGGCAGTGCTTCGGGACGTTACCTCAGTGGTACTTTTACCTTTACCGGAACTTGAACAAGTGATCTTCTGTCACATGCCAAACACTGCTTCGCCAGGCCTCCCAGTCCTAGGCTGTTTGCCTTCAATTGTGACCGCCCACCTCCACCAGAGCTGCCGCGTGGTCGTTCTCTTTCTCAAGGATAACAGTGGACGATGCGCCACGTCCTCCAGCTGTCAACAAGAAGGGAGATGTGCCCTTCCCAGTGGATTTTACTTTCCCACGTGATCCTGACGACGTCGGCGATGCAGCTTCTTTGTCGGAGAGTTGAGTTTTCTATATTGTTGCAAAGTGACATACCAAGCATCCTTTGCTCCATCGCTCTATCTATCGCTGTGAGCTTCTGCTCTTCTGCCATCGTCAGTGACCGTGTTTCGCTTCCGTAAGCCATCGCCGGCAGTGGTGTCGGTGGTATTGAAGATGAGTGCACAGCTATTCGGAATTGTTTATTTTAGGACAGCAATAATCCTGTAAAATGTGCAATCCAGCAATCCTTTGTCAGGCGGTCTCAGATTGGTGCATATTCACTGGCCGAGGTAGATGTCGTATCTTTGCTTTGGGCATATATGGGTTGGCGTTCTCTTCAACCTTCGAGGCATTGATCTTCATGCCCACTTATTTGCTCCTGATGTTCAAATCTTGCATCATCTCGTTTAATTCACCAGAATTGTTCGCGATGAGGACTGTCACACGCGAAGCGTAATTGGTTGAGCTGTTCGCCGTCGATGTTAACGCGGCCTGTCCAATCCCATCTGAGGAATGCCATCTCTAGGCGGGCAGTGAAAAGCGCAGGTGATCTTGATTTAATCGAATGTCTTCATGGATCGTGCTGTGATGCTGAATCAGTTTGGTGAACCAAGAACAAAGGAAATTGATGATACTAGCAATTTTTGTCTCCAAGTAATGCAGTTTTATACCCCAGATGTGATGTGAGTGTGCTCTCCAGTGAAGTATTTTAAGTTCTAAACACTGTAGATGTCATGGAAGCGTTGGCAGACATGACAGCTGTGACATGAATGTCGTCGCTGGCGCTGCACAACAACCCTCAACAAAGCAGCCTCCACTCTCAGCCACGAATGCAAGCTGCTAACAGAAACGTCCTGAGCTTGATTGATTCAGCCACACAATGAGGATGTCCTTCGGTGGAGCGGAGGTGAGGAGGAGTGTGTGTATGTATGTATGTTTATCAATGTAACTGACGCTCAACGTCTGACTTCCGCCCGAGGGCCATTTTGCGTCTTTTAAAAGAGTTTGAACCTCTTGTAGTGTCTCAGTAAGCCCACAAACTGTATGTTCAAGTATTAACAGATTTTCACAACTAACCCAATGTCAGAATGTGTTCCGAACCTTTTAAAGGGCTACACTGTATCAACAGTGTGGCCTGCTAAAAGTGCTCACTTTATTCATCGTTAGCATAAAAGCAGCTCCTCTAATTCGTCCTTGGTTCTACATCGCCCGACACATTCACCTGTTTATCTCCACATTGTTCGCCTCCGAGCTTGTGGAGCACAGCTTTTCAGCTTTCATAAACAGATCAATGTGAGTTTCTCCCCCACTTCCACCTCACATGCAATTTATGCTAAAAAATCTCCATTAGCTTTCATTCATGGTTAGTCAGATTTACATTTTTAATGCCCCTTTAGCACAGATGCATTTATCTGAACATGACAAATCTCAAATACGAGTAAAAAAGCATGTTGCGTGTAAGTAGTTTACGTTTTTACAGTCTGATTCGAAATTAATTATTAAGATTTATAGCGTTAGCTGCTAATGGGGAAATGTGCACCTTGTTTGACTTGCTCTGATGTTGTTCATTTAATTTTAATTATGCATGTACTTATTAGCACAACACACCTAATTAAGCAAGATTAGCTTCACTGAAGCATCTCCTTTTCCATAAATATTTGACTACTTTAAGCTAAGCTAAGCTAACAGGCTTTTTATATTAGTGCCCAGAGATCTGATATTGATAATATGAGTAATTTATGTGGAGTGTATACTTAGAATTTTACATGTAGACAGCAATTTTCACTCTAACATGATGACCATGACTAAAGTAATTGTACTGGCTGCAGCTGGATGATACGATGGTGCTGATTCATGCCGGTCCGCTCAACACACATCACCCATTAGGAGGTGAGGGAAAGAGACTCGGCCAGATGGAGACCGAGCAAGATTAGGAGGTTAGTATCAAAAGCACCACAGTGGGAAATAAAATCTTACTTACTCTCAAAGATCCACAATGCCCGTCGGGCCTCGTTCACCAACTGTTCCTATGAAGAAATTTGTTCTTAAAATCCGCTTACGCCGTTTTCACAGAAATTCTGCTTCACCAGTGTTTTCTTATTTGAGATGTGCGCCTGGGTAAGAATAGAATCTATGAATGATTCTGTTAGCATATTGTATTGAAAGTGATTTAGTGTCATTGTGAACACACCACAGCACACAGTGCACCTGGGCATTTGACCCATACGTGAAGGAGCAGTTAACATGTGCAGCGCCCAGATAGCAGTGCTTAGGGACGGTATTTGCTTGTGAGTACCTCAGTGGTCATACAGTTTGTCGCTCGCTGGATAAGATGGTCTGCTAACTGTAATGCCATAAATGTAATATGTGACTCTGCACGGCAAAACCAGTCGCTTGTTGCAACGGAGGTTTCTTAGAAAAACGAACGTTTATGTTGCGTGAGGTAAAATTGTGGATTTTTTGTTTTTAGTGTTTTGAAACAGTGGAAGGTCTATACTGTACTGTTGTGAATAAATTTGGCTGAAAAACTTACCCTTTCCATCTTAAAAACGTGACTTTCTTGAGGTGAGGAATTTAATTCCAGCAGAATGTTAAAAGTTTGTGTTTTGACCGCTCTACTTCAATATTTACGCTAAATCCACTGGTTGACTAGCGTGAAGATATTTCTCCGGAATCCGTCTTTGTCTCCCGAGTTCAGTTAACCTAACGCAGGTAGGCTATCCGTGTGGCTGTGAATGCAGCGTAGGCTACCGTAAATGCAAACATAGCCGCGACCGCACCAAGCGTCTGTGAGTGCTATGGCGATAGTCAACTTCAAACCCGACTCCTTTGAATGTTGATATCTCAGTCATATGTCGTCCCATTCATTCCATATAGGTATCATTTTGAAGGTTGATTTATGCCCTTTCATTTTGAAAATTTGCGACCAGCGACTGGTTTTGCCGTGCAGAGTCACATATATAAGAACAGGTCATTCACAATTGAGGAGGTGAAACTGGTTTAGAGCTCACAGAATCGAAGTTTCAAAACAGAGCAAAAGCAGCTAAATCGATGAAGGCATATACTATTGACTGACCTCCCGCAACCTCCACACTGACCTAAGGGCCAATTTTGACTGCTCTATGAATGTGCTGCCTTGGTGGTGACTTGGGTTGGTCCATACTTCATGGCCAGTAGTTCCAAGATTGGATCCGGAGGCTGCTACACTAATTTGGATTAAGTTCTGAAAATATTTCTTTAAATTAACACAAATTACACAGGACATTAGCCTTTATCAAACATTATAGGTCAAAAAAAAATTTGTGGTACTCATTATTCCATTTACAGTATCCAAAAATGTGTACCATCAATGTAGAACTAGCTTTATTTACTCTGTGTTACCTCTGGGCCTGTGTGAGACCAGAGGTTAATGTTCTCTTATAGACCCGTTTGCATACATTTCAGTTCTGCACTATATGTGAAAGAGGTTTTCTCTTAGCCCTTCTTCACCTCTGTTGGCTCCTATATAGAAACGTGATATTTTCCCAGTGGGTTTCCATTTCAGACTTTCATTAGAGAACTGGAGGAGTGTTATAATACAAACGTGAGATCAGACCGCATTAGATTCCTCTCTGCTGCTGATATATGGTCTGCGTATCTGGATCATCTGATTCCTTTCAGATGCACAGTTCTGTTTAACATGGCAAAGCCGGCTATGGCTCCTGTTCCATTTGTTCAAACGCGGCACGTAGGGAGAGATAGCGGGGAGAAGTGCTGCAGTGAATTTATTTAAGAAAGGTCTGACTTTTCCATGCTTCCACCTACTGTGTCTCTGGTTTGCGTGTGCACTTTCAGCACAGTCTCCAGCTAGTTTAGTGAGTAATAGACAGCTAAGACCCTTGTAATGATCACACAGATCAAAATGTGGAGTTGCAAGCAGAGCGGTTTATTTGCACAAACAGAGATCATTGCACTAAAATGAACAGGGCTCAAGTCCAGCACTGATGGTCAGAACAATTTCAATGACAAATCCAAAAATGTGAAAGTGAGTGATTATTTGTCATTGTGAACACACCACAGTGCAGCACACAGTGCACCACAACAAACTGTGACCTCTGCATTTGACCCATCCGTGAAGGAGCAGTGGGCAGCTAACAAGGGCAGCGCCCAGGGAGCAGTGCTTGGGGACGGTACCTTGCTCATGAGTACCTCAGTGGTAACTTGATCCTGTGTTCGAACCTGTGACCGTCTGATCACGGGGCGAACACCCTACCCTACAATATATATCGTCCAAAATGGCCTGCTCCCCACGTATTGGGGTAATAATAGTTGATAGTGTAATGTAGTGTTTCTCAATCCCAGTCGTTGCTGACCACCGCTCTGCACAGATTCGAGGTTTCCCGACCCACAGCACAGCTGACACTACTGCTTAGCTAAATAGCAACATAGGATCTGCGTGCGGCAGTGCAGGAAATACCGAATCTGAGCGATGAGCGGTGGTACGCGACGACTGGGATTGAGAAACGCTGGTTCCACATCGGTAGATGTACCACTCATGAGCAAGGTACCGTCTCAAAACACTGCTCCTTGGGTGCAGCCAAAAAGCTGCCCACTGCTCCTTCATGGGTGGGGTGGGTGGAGTTGAATGCAGAGCTCACATTTGGTTGTTTTGTGCTGTGCTGTGTTGACGGCGACAAATAATCACTATTATCTGCTCACAAGTGGTCAGAAACTGTTGTGCTAGTAAGTTGGCAGCAATCTATACTTTTTGGGACATGTCAGTCCCAACCTAAACCTCAGTATTGTAATTTGACACTTTTCTGCACTAGTTTTCTTTTCATTTTTATAATGCTTATTCCATTTTTTATCCCAAAAGTTAGATCTGTGATAAGTCTGAAACACACACACATTCACACAGAAAAGTGGCAAAAGCGGAAAATGTGGATGGAGTGTGAAGTGTAGTGGACTTTTCAGTGCAGTAGAATCACATCAACTCTAATACTCGCTAAATAACCAGACAAGACAAGAACGGTAGAACTAATCTAACAGCTTTAAGGAGGGCAGGAGAGAGAGGGAGAGGTGGTGAAGTGTGTGTGTATGTGAGAAAGAGAGAGAGACTGACTGACTGACTGAGTGAGTGAGTTCAGATAAGATGGATGTAATGGGTGTAATTTGGTATTCCAAACCTTCTGCTTCAGTAACACAGCCGCAGCAATCGCCGTTTGACACAAAATGTGCCAGGCATGCATAGAAACAGTTAGCGTTCCCTCCACTGCGCTCTGGAGCTCTGGACATCCATCACCATCCACCACAGAGTCACTGAGCTGCTCAAAAGAGCAACGGAACCAGAAAGATTACTGCATAACGCAGTGGCAAAGTCCTTCCTCGAGCTCCCAGCCCTCAGCTGGAGGAGACATTCATCACACCACGTATGGAGTAGCTTCACTCTAGAGGTAATTTGTAATAAACATTTTTGTGTCAGTGTGAGTCAGTAAAGCACAGTATGAATGCTAATTAATTGCCTGTCAATTATCGCTGATTTTAAATGAGAATGGACAGGCCATTCATTAACATTAACGTACACAGCTTGGCCTAGAAAGTTGGTTTTAGTCAACTTGTAAACTTGTGGCCAGTTGTAGAAGCTTTAAAACATATTTTGGTGCTAAAACAAGTAAAACTTTTACTATTTGTAACAATAATTCTGGTAATAGTCCCTTTAAATATCTGAATGTCTCCGGCACCCATACAAAAACATATTGTTGGTGGCAAACTTGTGGTTAATTTATGGCAAACAGTTGCGTTTGCAGGTGGCACGGTGGCGCAGTGATTAGCGCTGCTGCCTCACAGCACGAAGGTCCTGGGTTCGAACCCCGGGGCTGGCCGTAGGGCCTTTCTGTGTGGAGTTTGCATGCTCTCCCCGTGTTCGTGTGGGTTTCCTCCGGGTGCTCCAGTTTCCTCCCACAGTCCAAAAGCATGCAATATAGGTTCATTGGTGGCTCTAAATTGGCCTCCGTAAGGTGTGAATGTGTGTGTGAGCGTGTGCCCTGCGGTGTGTTGTTCCCCGCCTGCGCCTGCAAGTTCCCGGGATAGGCTCCGGTTCCCCCACGACTCCCAGTTGGGATTAAGCGGTTCAGATAATGACTGACTGACAGTGGAGTTTGCCGGAAAATGTTGCCACATGTTTGCCGTTGTCAGCCACTAGGTGTATTGGCAACAATCACTAATTGCCACTAGGGACAAATGTATTTGCCAAACCAATGTGTCAGTAATGGCAAACTGGTGAACTTTTTGTGACAAATTTGCCAGGTCCACAAGCTTTCCACAAAGTTTGCTAGAAGTTCACCGCACGTTTGTCTCAAACCTATTTTGCTTGTGAAAGTATGACCTTGCTGCAAATTTGTGGCAACATTGCCAAAGGTTAACGGCAACGTTTAGCTAGAAACCTTACATTTTTGTAAAGGCATTAGTAAGCTGGGTTGTTTTTTTTGTTTTTTTTGAACTATTTTTCTAATGCACTGACGAAAACTAAATGTGTCGCAAAAGAAACAACAGATGCAGTACAGAGGGCTCCATCAGTTTTGGATTTGAAACCCACAAAGGGGTTAAAGTTGTAGAGCAAGGGTAAATGCCATGCAGAGAAGGTAAAAGTCATTACGAGGGGGACAAATGCCAGGGGTAAATGTCATAACAAGAGGTGGAAAAGCCATAAGGTGGAGGAACACGACTGTAATCGCCGTCCGGGTTTGTGTTTGGCAGTATCGTTACCACTGGCCGGAGGACCGACGCCGCCCCCAGAGCTATTCATTAGCCACATGCTTCCGAATGCAATCAATAAAACTGCTTTCCAGTTGCAGCGTGAGGAAGCTGAGGGAAGCGCTGGCCCACTTTAAATGGTTTAGTATCGACTCTTCTGGAAGCTCACGGGCGTTTACCTGTGTACTGAAATACACAGCTGAGTACACATCTCACTGTGTGGGCCTCGCCATGTTGTACTGAAAAATACTCAAGCTGGTTTTCTCTTAAGATTGTCTAGCATTTTCAGCTGTTTTGGAGCTCTGTAAGCCTTCAGTGGTATTGAGTGTTGGTGTCATGATGGTTGTTTGCGTCTTAAGACGCAAGACGTGATGTTGTTGGTGTTACTACAGCGCCTCTGTTGCATTTTTAAATACAAAACCCAACCTTTGTTGTGGTCAGATATTAAATAAAAGATGATAAACCAGAATGTTTCAACTAGCCAACGCCACCAGCACTTCAAACTTGGCAATGCACCTGAAACTGAGCAGGTTTACCCCGACCAGACTCCTCATCTGTCTCATATGTGAAAGTTGGAGATTTTGTCATTGTGAACACACCACAACACACAGTGCACCACAACGAAATGTGACCTCTGTATTCAACCCATCCGTGAAGGAGCAGTGGGCAGCTAACAAGGGCAGCGCCCTGGGGGGAAGTGCTTGGGGACAGTACCTTGCTCATGAGTACCTCAGTTGGTGGCGTAACGGTTGGGCGTTCACCCCGTGATCAGAAGGTCGCAGGTTCGAATCCAGGGCTGGTAAAGTTACCACTGAGGTACTGATGAGCAAGGTACCGTCCCCAAGCACTGCTCCCCGGGCGCTGCCCACTGCTCCTTCACGGATGGGTCAAATGCAGAGGTCACATTTCGTTGTGATGCACTGTGTGTTGTGCTGTGGTGTGTTCACAATGACAAATAATCACTCACTTTCAAACTTTACTGGCCCTGGATTCGAATGTGCAACCTTCTGAACACCGTTACGCCACCAACTGCCTCTGTTAGAGCAACAATTGCTGTTCATCTTGAACCTACTCAAAAGAGAAAGACACGCATCAATACTCTTTTTATTCTTGGCTCCTCGATGGTAGAACAAACTTCCTCTTGCTTTCAAAACTGATAATGGAGTGATTATTTGTTGTTGTGAACAGACCACAGCACACAGTCCACCACAATGAAAAGCACGGCAAAAGCCACACCATGGGCACGAAATGGGAGAGCAAACCCAGAGACTCATCAACCAAACTGTTACGCTAACAACTGATGAGTCTCTTACTGCCTCCAAATGTCATCAGAACACTGACCTTTTCAAGAAGCGCGGATGGTGAATTCCTACTCTACAACACTTATCCTTCACTTACCCACACGCTTTTAGGCATGTATTGTTGTTGCCTGTGGGTTCACTTCTGACCCTTCTAACTTCTGTTAGGGCTTGTTAACTTACCTGTTGGTAACTTAGTTCAGCACTTCCCAATCCCAGTCCTCGCGGAACACCGCTCTGCACAGATTCGAGTTCCCCGACGCACAGCACAGCTGATGCTACTGATTAGTTAATTAGCTAATTAGCAACGTAGGATCGGCGTGCGGCGGAGCAGGAAATACAGAATCTGCGCAGAGTGATGTTCCATGAGGACCGGGATTGGGAAACGCTGACTTAGTTGAACAGCAGGTTTGAAGAACAGATGTTGACTACAAAGCACTGATCTATGCCGCTCTGGATAAGGGCCTGTGTCCGCCAAACATATTTTTTGCACTGACAGCAGTCAAAACCTGACTTCCAGGGCGCTTTCTTGGCGCATCTCTTAGCGCTTGTTGTCGCTAAGTTACGAAAGGCGCCATCGGCCTCTTCATGTAAACGTTGTAACGTGTTCTTCTGAGATTGGTAGTTTGGTCATAACTTGGTAGTTTGGTCAGACATAAAAGAGATTATCTTTACAATGGAGAGAAATCTTGGCATTAGCGGCAGCGTTTGAACTAGTTAGCATCCCTACGTGCCCCAGATACGCCACCATTGTTGTTAGTGAGTCCCTTCCTCGATTTTGATTGGCTCGCAAGAGAGAAGTGACATTGTTGTAAAAGTTGAACAGATTTCAACTTGAAGGGATCTGAGCCACCGGCGTTTTTTTTCAGCTGAAGGCGTTTAGCGCTCTGAACGCTGAATTTCATAGGATTTGTATTAAAAGTAGATGCTGTCAGCGCAAAAAACCCATTTGGTGGACACAAGGCCTGAGAGCTTCTGCTAAATACTGTAAATGTAAATGTAGTTTAACCGGATGCTGCTGTTGTGAAAGGTGAATTCTCTCCTGCCTCTTCATGTTCAACTTTAAAACACATCAGGATTGTATTTTTGTGAATTTTAGTGTCAGCCATTAGATGTAAAAATCATAAAGAATATTGTAGTGTTATCTATTAAAATAATTGTGTGCAGTCCAGTGATTTTGCAGCTTATGAAAGGTTATAGCTTATTCTGGTGTTTCCAGCAAATACACATGAATAAAACGATCTAAATGAAGAAAGTGCTGCCAAAACCATGGTAATACAATGGTAAAATGAATAATTATCACAAGAAAAAAAATAATTTATGCATATTAAACAGTGTCTGCATAGAACATTTGACACCTGTTAACACTCTAATTATGGAACAAAATAACAGTCTGTTGAACTTTTATTATGGGATTGTTTTTTACTCATATGTACTGATAAAATATCCTGACAAAGTCACAAAAATCTCAGGACAGTCAGGTCCTCATGGATACTTACAAATCCACAGAACACACACACACACACACACACAGAGGAAGTTGTTTATATCATCCTTCCGTGTGGACAGAGACAAAGTGAAACAAGCTGGCGATTGCCGTTATCGGGCCGCTTCTGATGCCGTTGCACGTGTGTGCTGACAGCGCGGAGTGTGTGTGCGTGTGTGTTATAAATAGCCCTGCGCACCGGGGCTGTTAGGGCCCTTTGCCGCTCTCGGAGGCCCGCTCATGAACAAATACCCCACTGAATAATAACTCCCATGATGCCTTGTTACAGACCACGCCCCTTCCCCGCCCAGCCCGGGGTGTGTAATGAAATATGTCTGGCGTGATGTATGGCTGCCGGAGAAGCACCGATGGAAAATTGAATCACACTAACTTAATTTGCAGTCAGGGCAATCAAATTACTTGTTTTGGCTGGAGTATTTCAGGCCACGCTGACGACAAATTCATCTTGGTGTAGGGGCTGTCAGAGCCCGGGGCAAACCTCTCCCTCCTGCCCTACAGCACGAGAAAGAGGAAGGGAGAGAGAGAGTGAGAAAGACAGGGATCAGGTGGAGTTGACCGTGGGTTCTAGTGGTCACTCTACTGCAGTCAGAATGGACATCCTGGTTAATAGCATGAAAAATAAACCAAAAAGAAGCATCTGTTAGAAAATTGTTTCGTTTTCACTGAGACTTATCATATTTGCTAAAAGATACTGTAGGAAGAAAGTTACAAAGATAGATATAATTTGTAATTTCACAAGGTACTGTAGCTTGAAAGTGAGTGATTATTTGCACCACAACAAAATATGACCTCTGCATTTGACCCATCCATGAAGGAGCAGTGGGCAACTAATAAGGGCAGCGCCCAGGGAGCAGTGCTTGGGGACGGTACCCTGCTCATGAGTACCTCAGCGCTAACTTTACCGGTCCTGGATTCGAACCTGCGACCTTCTGATCACGGGGCAAACAACCTACCGTTACACCACCAACTGCCCCGGCAGTAATAATAACAGTTAACTACAGATGGTTTGTTGTTGTGTCCAAAAAAAAAACCCTTACATACTTAAAAAAAAAAAAAAATTTGATCCCATTAAATTAATTGATTGATGGATGGATAGATATATTACAGTTATCTAAAAATAAATTACAGATTACAGCTAAATGTATTTTATTGTTGTATATAAAAAGTAAATTTAAAACAGCTTGTTACATTATAAACCCATTGTCAAATTTCAACACAATAGATGGCTGGATGGATGGATGAAAAGAAAGATACAAACTTTAGATGGATGGATGTATCAAAAGAAAGATACCTAGATAGATCGATATATGGATGGATGGATCAAAAGAAATATTCAAAGATAGAGAGACTGATGGATAGAGATACAAAGATGGATGAATGGACAGGTGAATGGATGAAAAGAAAGATAAAAGCTATAGATTGATGGATCAAAAGAAAGATACAAACTATGAATGGATTGATCAAAAGAAATAGAAAAAGATAGAGAGACTGATGTATGGAGATACAAAGATTAATAGATTGATGGATCATAAGAAAAACACAAAGATGAATAGTTTGATTGTTAAGATGAACTAAAGGTAGTTTTTATCATGTATCTAAAACATAAACATCCATATTCCCACATTAATACATAATTATTTTGACCAAACTGGATGGATGGATGGATGGATAAGGAACTATTTTAGAACATCAGTAAATGAATTGAGATGAGGGGAGCGAGAGAGAGAGAGAGAGAGAGAGGGAGAGAGAGAGGGGCAGGCACTTGTTTGCATTGACTGCTGACATTGGTGCTGCTTGGGGAGAGGAAATCAATCAGGGTGACACGCTGAGCTACCTCTCAAACACTCCGGCTCACTTAAACCTGCCACATCATTCATCTGCACACATCTGACAGGGGCACGCGCACACACACACCACGCAGGCACATGCTTCTCTTCACTTACACACACATGCACAGCAGCCGCGTGCTCTCTTCCTCTCATACACACACTCTCACAAGCCGTTATATTCAGACACATCATCTGATTGTTGATTCACTTTTTCTCTGCTCAGTTTACTGTGTCAACCTGTGACAATCATGCCTGGTTAAAGAAGCTGTATGTGAAAAAATGCTGGAGTGTTAAACACTGAACAAACGCTAACAGGCACCTGTTTGTATAATTCTTTGTTAACCGCATTAATCTCTTTGTGTGGAGTGTCCCTTTAAATACACATTTTAGTGAAGACTGAAGTCTCTCACATGTTTAATTCACTAATAGGCATGAGAAGAATTCTGCAGATTGATGGAGGGATTAAAAGAAAGATGGATGGATGGATGAGTCAAAAGAAGGATACAAACTATAGATGGATGGATGAACCAAAAGAAAGATACTTCTGCAGAGAATTCTCTAGCAAAATCCAACATTTTGTATATCAGAAACCCACCTTTTGCCGCATCGAATATAAAAAAAATAATAAAGTAGAAAATGAATGTCTTTGTTGTCAGAGTTACAAAGAGATCTGACACTGAGATTAGTTTCTTTGCAAGTGCCAACCTTATTTCGGAAACTGTCATAGAAAGAGAAGCAGGCAGTAGAAGACGTTCTCTAATATCTGTCTGTTCCTGTCTTCATAGAGAATGGAGAATCCCAAAAAAAATGCCAACCATTTGTGATGCTGAGGACAGATTTACCAGGAACTGAAGTCTTTTAGGAAAATCCTCTCAATTCTTCAATGAGCGGTTCAGGACGCCAAGGTGACCCAAACTCTCATGCGCTTATAGACAGGTGTGAAATTGTTTGTCCATCAACAAGCTGTATGCAGTATCACTAGTGTTGAGAAATGTTTTGAGTTAATAACTGAATGCATGGCATTTGAATTTAGCGGCAATATTTTTACGGACATTCCATTATTGTTCCAATTTTCTCCAAAAATAAGCCTGGTTTTAACCTCTCTGTACCGGAAACTAACTGTTTATTACAATTTAATGTACTGTCCAATTTTCCAAAGCCATTTCATGTAGCATGGGAGAGCAAAACTATTTTAAAATGATAAATAAATATACAATTAGAGAAATTATAGTTGGTGTGGAGGAATAATTTGGTCACGGTAATTCAGGAGTCAGCAGCTGTTAGACAGAGTTAAAACTGCAAAAAAAAAAATCATTTCCGTTATTTATTTTTGAGATGATTTCAGTTGCTGATTTGCTTAGCAATTACCTTTAAAAAGAATCTTCAGCTAATTTTCAACTAATTGAACAAAATGTGGAGCTGGAATCAATGTTGAAGCAGCTGCGTTTGCCCAGTGGGATTCACTCCTGGCATGTGGCGTCTTGCACGATCGATGTGCTGCGTTTTTATGCTGTTCATTAATTGGTTATTGGTAAAGTGGCTTCTAAGCAAATGCTTAACTATGGAGAGGTGTGTTGATGCTAACAGACTCATTACAAACCCGCCAAAGCCCACTTGAGTGGCTGTTATTTAGTTGGAGTTCGTTTTCAGCGCAGCAGTGACACTGAATTGGTTGAAACTCTAAAACAAGCGACCAGACGTAACTACACAGGTGCAACTCTAAGGCTGGTGTTCCTTCTAAACTGGTCAGTAAGTGCACAAACCACAGCTTTCCCTGGCACAGTCATGTCCCAAAGGGACAGAATAAGGTGTTAATGTGTTAACCTTGGAGCTGTAGTAAAGCAGGAGCAAAACCATCAGACCATTGTTTACATTCAGCGCAGTTGCTCTCACAGATGAAGTCTCTTGACCTGCGTGCTACAAAGGTTGATTTCAAGATGTTGCTTCTTAAATGGGCTCTCAGTTTGAACCCTTCATGAGAAGGGGGAGAAATGGCTTTTCCCATCATTTAATGCAATGTTTCAGCTGTGCATTTAACTGATTTGAAAATATCAAATATTTCAAAATAGAAGCATCTACGTCACAAACAGCTTTTTCAGTCATGATAATCAACTAATTGAAATGCATTTTCACCTTCTGTATTTCAGTCCCAGCACTCGGACAGACACTTTTTTTGTAATTACATTTAGTCCCAACATCAGCCACATCTATTTATATTATGGCGAGAATCAAACTACTGTTAAAACTGGAGCCACGTCGTCTCGTCTCGTCTCTCTGTATACTTGTACAGTATAATGTAGAGATGATGATAAAGTTGACTTTGACTTATTTGACGTGGTGTGTTTGGAATATTTGACGTGTGGTGACATAACACCTGCATAGACATCAATGTGATCACCACTAGGGTTCTTACCTGGGTTCTCTGATTGCCACTGCATTGTAATTCAAGCACATCTTATGGTCAAATCTCCTAGTACGTTTTGTTTGACGTTGGACATGCGTTTAAAACATTGTCTTGATGGTTTAGCCCCAAACCCAGTGTGAAGGTGTTCTAAGCACAACTTGTGCTGAACACAAATGTGACTCTTCACGGCAAAACCAGTCGCTTGTCGCAACGAAGGTTTCCGAGAAAAACGAGCGTTTATGTTGCGTGGGGTAAAATTGTGGATTTTTTGTTTTTAGTGTTTTGAAACAGTGGAAGGTCTATACTGTACTGTTGTGAATAAATTTCGCTGAAAAACTTGCCCTTTCCATCCTAAAAACGTGACTTTCTTGAGGTGAGGAATTCAATTCCAGCAGAATGTTAAAAGTTTGTGTTTTGACCGCTCTACTTCAGTATTTACGGTAAAT
>JAVGVS010001383.1:0-22596 GCA_032718565.1 Distichodus sexfasciatus
CCGGGTAGCAGAAACACATTTACCCAAGTTGCGTTCCCGGAAAAGAGCTGATCAGTATTTACATGGAAGAGATGGTGTTTACGTGACTTCATTTTTAAACACTCAAGATGTATTTGAGGTAGTGGAGCTTGTTAGTTAACTACGATCACAAGCTAAACTATAGCACGACTCGTGTTTTGTTTTCGCCACGACAACTCGCTTCTCTTCTTTACCAGCCACTAGATGGACATGATGTTGTAGCTAGCTAGCTAAAGTTGGGCTACATGTTAATCAGTAGGTTTGCACCGCTACCAGTATTCCGATACCACTCAACTGTATTTCACAACAACAAACTGGTCGTAGTCGGCGGATGTAATTTGTTGTCCTAGCTGTCTTCAATGTCTAGGGGGAGACAACCATCCAGAAACGTAGCTTCAGAGGTCCTGGGTGAAATCCAGGACTCCAGATGGCGACTACAGTGTTCGCCAGTGCGACTGGATTTTTATTTTCCAACTAGTTTGATCTTTCCAGTTGCCAATGGCAACCGTCTCTCTCAATCCAAGGGATATTTTTTAAAGATGCAAGAAACAGCTTTTAGTTATGTGCAGATAGTCTCAGCCCCAGCTTTTGCCGCAACGCTTTATAGTTAAGGTGGTCGTCATGACTACGTCCCCTATGGGGAAAATAAATAAACATGAAAATCCTGCTGTATCCATAGACAGTAAAAGAAGACCGCGTTACGACGTGTGTCAACAGAGAAAGTTTTGCTGACTTTGCTGAAGTTGCCTGTGTTAACTGTGCAGTACATTTCATTTCATTTATCTGCTTATATTTACATTTTGTCTAATGTGATGACACTTTTTTGTTACAAAAACCAGAAAGATCTGGGTTTTTTTTGTTTTTTTTCGTGGAATAGCCTTGTGTTAATGATTTGATATTTAGTCTTACTGTAGCCTTATTATAATCTGCAAAGGAGAAAATAAAATCTGCCTCCCAATTAATTACATCTAAGAATCTGATAAGTATCAGTACTCGGTATCGGCAAGTACACAAATAAAAACACTTGTACTCATATCGGTTTGTAAAAAAGTGGTATCGGTGCATCCCTATTAATCAGTACCATTTTACATTATTTTAACCACAGAGTCTATAATGTCTGAAATATGCTTGAAAAGATGAGGGAGTTAATGCTGGACATCCGCATCGTGTGCACAGCATGCTAGTGGTCAGCACTTCGGTAAAATTGGAAAGAAATTGACAGATTCGAACTTCGCAGCTCAATAAATCTTAAACAAAACGTTCTTACAAATCAATCTATGGATCTATGCAACAGCAATAAGGTAGACAATGAGCTACATCTGGATTTTCATCCAAACAATATTATTAATTTATTATTATTATTATTAATAAGAAAACTATTGAATTCTATTGCCAATAAAAACTCTTTAAGAATAGACATAGGCACATTTCCCCAAACTAACTGCTTTAGTACGACCATGGTGATGCTCTAGATATGAACACTACAACCTATGTACACGATGTATACTACATCCGATGAATTGTTTTGAAAATCTTTAAAACACCAGCACATTTACGTAAACAAAGTGGTGTGGTATGACCATGATAAGACTATACTTTATAGAAGCATTGCATTGCTTTTTATTGCATTTTATTCCCAATGAGAAAATCATAATAACATTAGACACATTTTCCCAAGGTGGTGCAGTCCTACCATAATAAGATTGCAAATGTATATAGTAATTTTGGTGGCACTACAGTTGATAGCAGCAAAGTTATTGCATTTTGTTTAATAATAAAAAATTCATTAAAAACAGACTATGGTACATTTCCCTAAACGAATTGGTGTAGTATGATCATGATAAGACTGTAGTTTTGTGCAGTTATTTTGGTGGCAGTACAGTTGATAGGAGCAAATGTTATCTGTATTTTTTTTAAAGACATATAGCTCATTGTCTACCTTACCGCTGTTGCATAGACCTGTAGAATGAGTTGTAAAAACGTTTTGTTTAAGATTTATTGAGCCGCAAAGTTCGAATCTGTCAATTTCTTTCCAACTTTACCGAAGTGTGGTCAGCTGCGACTCTGTAATGAATTTCTGGAACAATGTGGATATTGTTGCTAAGCTTTATCAAGTGTACATTTCAGTCAGAAGTGAAAGCAGGTCTATACTACAAGGAAAAGTCCAGAACAGTGTGTTTACAATATTATTAGGTCATGATTCACATGAAGTGACTGGACGTGTTTAGTGTCCTCGTTATGAAGATGGACCTGATGAGATTAAGCACAAATTAAGACGACACATCTGTGTAGGATTCTTGTTGACTCTTTATCTCAAGCTGGACCATAGATTCACCTCATCATGTTGTAAAACTGACCAGAACACAGTGATGAAGATACTCAATAGTGACCAAGTGTCTGACTCTTACAGAATGTTATGGAAGGAGCAATAACAAAATGAAATATAGCCGCGAGCGGCGATGAGCGGGTTCCAAGCACAAGCGGCACAAGCGGCAGAAGCCGCAAAGCTCACAAAGAATCGCAATGTTGGTTCATCATAAACATTTGTGACATTTCTATGTCAAAAACAGGAATCCAAGTATTATACTTGGCATTGTAGCTCCCCTTACAGACCAATCTGCACCACATTTACACAGTATTGTACTTCATGTCATATCTGTAGCTGAATTCTATAAACAGTCTGAAACAATTGAACTCACATATGAAATGTAATGGAAGGCGTCTAAACACAGTATCACATGAAGCACACAAAACACTCATGTCCAAAAGCAAGTTTTCAGACGCTCAACAAGTGCAATGTTGCTCACCGAAGCTACCTGCAGTCCCTGATGCTGTTTCACACTTGAGAACACTAAGAAAAATAGGCTGAAGTTAGCTTTCACATTGTAATTTTGTCCAAAATGCAGCAATTAACACAAAACTTCACAGATTTGTTCTGATGCACCCTGATTAGTACTGATTTCTAACTAGGATAATATCAAATTGCTATGCAGTTCCATATCATTCCACAACCTGCAGTACCTTTTTTCACCCACAAGATGGCAGTCATGTACTGTGTAAAAGGTCTTGTGGGTCAAAAAGCTACTGCAGTTTGTATTGTATGTATTTAGGGACTTAGTCTAAAAATGCAAAGCTCTCTGTACCTACCCCCAGCAGCCGATGGCAATGAAATTTTGCATACATGCAGGTAGTGTCATAATAAATAACTTCACCACATTTGATGCAGATCAGAAGAATTTTCACAAAGTTACAGCAGTTTAAGCCAATTTTGTCACTTTCATGGCAGTTTATTGGCTTGTTTTAGTCACAGCATTGTGAAATTGCAAAAAAGCTTCTTGTTATGGCCTCGGGCTCACTCTGCTGATTCATTTGATATATGACTCATGTGGATTGGCCCAAAGACCTAGGAGGAGTTCGCAAGAGTTTGTTTTTTAATCTACGCAAGATAACGTACGAAGTTGTGAAAAAAAATGACACAGTCCCAATTGCAACTTTGTTTGCATTTACTTAAGGAGTGTAACACACAAAGAAGTTTTATTTTAGGCTACAAGGTTCTGGAGTTATTGCCAAAAAGCCATTGCAATGTTTGGACCTTTGCCATAGCGCCACCAAGTGGCCAAATTGAACCAAATTTGAACTGTATGATCTAAGCACTGATGTTAATGTGTCATTCAAGTTTCAGATTTTTTGGTCAGGGATAACTATGTTTTTTGCAAAAAAGCATTTTTTTACCATTTTTTTGCACATTTTGGCCATGTTTTCTATGATAGTATTTGTTGATCTGCATGATATTTTAGTATGAGCTAGACCCATGTCTTGAGGTGTTCACTGTAAATTTTTGAGCTTCTAGGCCATACGGTGTAAGAGACAGAGGCAAGAATGTCATGTCAGTGGCAATAGCGCCACCTATTGGTCAATTAGCGCCATTTTTGTCTAGCTTCCACAGAATCTGGCTTGGATCAATATACTGAAGTTTGAAGCAGCTTGGTCAAAGCATTTCAAAGTTATTGCAGTCAAAGCAAAATTGACCACGCCCCGTAGCATTTGATTGACATGTCATAGCTACAGCGTGGAGAAATCTCAAAAAAGCTTCTTGTTATGATGTCGGGCTTACTCCACAGATTCGTTTGACACCCCACATGCCCTGATTTGACCAAATTCCTAGGAGAAGTACAAAAAAGTACATTTTGCAAATTATGCAAATTAGCAAAAAATCTAATTAGGCGGAAATGAATGGTTTTAATTGGACGTTGTTTAGTTTAAGCCAAAGAGTAAGAATCAATTTGAATTTTCAAAATTGACCTCAGCAGTCACGAGATCTCGACCTCAACGCGTTGACCTTCGCTGTAGCGCCCCCTATTGGCCAATTTGGCTGTCGGCTTGCGCCTGAGTAGCGGGAGGGACTACTACCTAACCCCAAAGTTTCAAGTCTCTACGACTTACGGTTTAGGCTGCACAACGCGTTTTAAGGCAGAAAAAAAATAATAATAATAATAAATATAGCCGCGAGCGGCGATGAGCGGGTTCCAAGCACAAGCGGCAGAAGCGGCACAAGCTACAAAGAGCATCCAGAATCGCAATGTTCCTTTATCCTAAACATTTGTGACATTTCTATTTCAAAAACAGGAATCCGAGTCTCTTTAAATGGTTTATAAAAAAGAACAAAATGTTTGCAGTTGAAATTTTGTAGATTACCATTACAGCACCCATTATATGACTATTTCTAAACCAGGAATCCAAGTTTCATTCTTGCTTCATGAAATGAGTAAACAAAAGCAATAAGTTTGCTCATTTAATTATTATACTTGGCACTGTAGCTCCCCTTACAGACCAATCTGCACCACATTTACACAGTTTTGTACTTCATGTCATACCTGTAGTTGAATTCTATAAACAGTCTGAAACAATTGAAAGGGAGCATATAGGAATTACATGGAAATGTGTTTAGTGTTCATTTCACATTTGAAATGAAATGAAACATAGTATCACATTTAGCATGTCCAAAAGCAAGTTTTCAGACGCTCAACAAGTGCAATGTTGCTTCCTGATGTTACCTGCAGGCACTGATGCCATTTCACACTTGAGAACACTAAGACAAATAGGCTAAAGTTAGCTTTCACATTGTAATTTTGTCAAAAATGCAGCGATTAACACAAAACTTCATAGATTTGTTCTGATGCAGTCTGATTAATACTGATTTCTAGCTAGGATAATGTCAATTTGTTATGTAGTTGCATATCATTATACAACCTGCTGTACCTTTTTTGAGCCACAAGATGGCAGTCATGTACTATGTAAAAGGTCTTGTGGGTCAAAAAGCTACTGCAGGTTCTATTGTACACATCAGATAGGAAATAGTGCAATAATGCAAAACTTTGCTGTAGTTTCCCCCAGCAACTGATGTTAATGAAATTTTGCATACGTCCATGTACTGTCATATTAAATAACTTTGCCACATTTGTTGCAGATCACAACAATTTTTTCGAAGTTATAGCAGTTTATTTCAAAAACAAGAATCCAAATATCTTTAAATGGTTTATAAAAAAGACAAAAATGTTTGCTGTTGAAATTTAGCAGATTAGCATTACAATGCCCATTATATGACTTTTAAATTAAGGAATCCAAGTTTCAAAGCAAAAGAATTTGCTAATTTAATAACTGAACTTTGCATTACACTCCCAACTGACCGATCTGCAACAAAGGACTAGAAGCACAGTCGCAATGTTGACTTTCTATTGACATTTCTATTTCACAAACAGGAATGCAAGCTTCAAGCCAAGCAATAATTTTCCCGATTGGGCCACATTAGAAACCAGGTGTGGTCCAGAGGGCTGGATTTATAAACTGAACTTTTATTTGCTGAACATGAATTGTTATTGCTTCATTCATAGCAGTGAAATGTTTGGTAACTGTTACTGGCAAGAAAATATATTACCATTAGCTAATGGGAATATGCAACAGGCATTTTAACACCAACATTACCATTCAGGTTAAACTGACAAACCAAGTTTTTGAGGGCTAACAGATAACACAGACGCCGTCCTGTTGTAATAAAAACAGTTGCAGTGTACTGAAGTGAAACCGTGTTTATTGGTTTTCGTTGGAAAGCATTTGATAAATTTACATGTTTAAAGCATGTGTAAAAAAAGAGATCCCAAATATATTATTTAGTTTTTACTGCATAGTACAAAAACTGTATAAATATAATGTTATTAAAAATTAATAAAAGTATGTTATGACATTATGACTTTATCAACGCTGTTGAAAATGCATGAGTATGACATATGGTAATTATAATTTTAATGTCATAGTTTTGCAGTGTGAAGAACAATAAATTGCTGTCAAGGACTAAGGAAATATGTGTATAGGTACTTGATGTTTATTTGGTTTTGTCTTTATTTGCATGTTTAGCTTAGAAGTCATCAAGTAATGTACAGTAATCAAAATATATTACTTTTATATTATGGTAATTTGCTTAAGTTACTGACTACATTTTTCACCAGATAATGATAATTCTATAATACAAATTATGAAATAATCAGGGTTGACAGGCTTACATTTAAAAGCTTTGCCAGTACAAACCCTGATTATTTTATAATTTGTATGCATTTTTAACTTATGACTTGAAAGGTGTAAATCCATGTGTAAAGAATGACATATAAAATTTAAATGTGTGTAAAGTAACATGAATGGTTTCCAAACGCCAAGTGTTTAATAAGATCATAAACACTAAAGTTTAATATAAGGAAGACAAATTACTGCAAAAAAAAATCTAAACAGACTTTTAAATGTAGCCAATTCAATAGCTTCACGTTTTAAATCGCGTATGTAAGGACTAAAGTAAACCATGGATATGTGTAAAAAAAAATACGTTTTAAGTTTGGCTTAAAAATACATTTTGTTTAATACCATTATGGGTCTCGCTCGCTGTAACGCCCCCTTAACGACGTATCACTCATTGGAACGCCCCCTTATCGACGTTCACTCGTTGGAACGCCCCCCGTTCGGCGTCTTGCCCGTTGGATCGCCATTTCGCCACTTCGCCATTTCGCTTACGATCTGATTTTGGAGTAGTGCTCGTTTCTGAGACGATTTCTGTGACTCGGTTTCTTCAAAGAAAAAAGCAAGGTAAGACTCCAATGTTTTATTTCGCGTTTAGTACAGTTGTTTCTTGTTAATATTATTGATCGGATGTATTTTGAAAGCGTTTCGGATATATGCGTATAAACCAGTTTAATATTCGTCGACGTTAACTCGGCCCTATGAGCGACGGGAAGGTGGTAAACGGAGATGGTCGCGCGACTACACGTTTGTTATTAATTCCTAGCGAACAGCCGGTTTTCTTGTTGGAATATTCATCAGAAACTGCAAATGGCATGCTCGGGATTTAGTTTGCTTAACGTGTGTTCAAACAGCATATTTCGCGTAAGCATACTTAATATGTGTTGTATTGTTCGGATTGCCTGAAACGTTGTGAAAGCGCACTAAGTAGACATAGGTTTTAACTATTAACATTAAGCTGCTTTGTTGTTAATAAGTTGCATGTTGTTTACTTGTCTTTAAGTTTCGTACACATGCGTTGTTGTTATCAGTGGACATGTTTAGACATGTTTTGCTGTGCGTCGACCAGATAGGTTTAAGACGCCACCTAGTGGCAATGACGTGTCACTTCAGTTTGTAAATTTGTGACTGCTACGGAGGTTTCCGAGAAAAACGTTTATGTTGCGTGGGGTAAAATTTTGGATTTTTTGCTTTTAGTGTTTTGAAACAGTGGAAGGTCTATATTGTACTGTTGTGAATAAATTTCGCTGAAAACGTTCCCCTTTGCATCCTAAAAACGTGACTTCCTTGAGGTGAGGAATTTAATTCCAGCGGAAGGTTAAACGTTTCTGTTTTAACCGCTCTACTTAAATATTTACGATAAATCCACTCGTTGAGTAGCGTTAAGATATTGCTTTGGAATGCATCTTCGTCTCCCGAGTTCAGTTAATGTAACGTAGGTAGGCTCTCCGTGTGGCTGTGAATGCATTGAGGCTACCGTAAATACAAACGTGGCCGCGACCGCACCGATTTTGAAAATTTGCGATAAGCGACTGGTTTGCCGTGCAGAGTTTAGCCCCGTTAATGTAACATAGTTATCTATCTGTAAATGTTATGTTATACAGTAAACAGAAGAAATGTAATGTATAGTTAATATCTGTAGTTCCATGTACATTTTTCAGAATTGGAAACGAAATAGAGTTCACTTTTGTATAGCTTAAAGATGATTTTCTGTTTTAAAGTAAAGTAAAGTAGTAACTAGATCGTAATGATGTATTTAAGACTGTATAGAGCACATACCTCTATAGAACTGTATTGAGGAAATTGTGATATGTATTTATAAATGTGTTGCTGCAAAAATGGAAGAAAGACATCGACAACGAAAGGTTTGTTGACACTACACAATTTGTTTGTTGTTTATAATAAGGGACTCTGTTTAGAATAGTGTAATTTGTAAAGCCATGTATAGTGCATCAAATGACTGAGTTTAATATTGTTAGTACTGTTATTCAACATGTTCAGACAAATTAATAATATATTATGCTTAACTGTTCTTAGCCATTAATTGCTACATTTTTTAAAGTAAGAATTTTACCAGTGTTTTGAAAGGTAGCAAAATATTGCCCTAGTCCCTATGTGATAAATGAAGACTGTGTGTGTGATCAAATTTGTGATGAAAAACTGCTCTCTGTCTGTGTTTTAATATGACTGTATATTTGTGTGGTATTGATAATTTGATAGATATTTTCTTGTCCGTAGTTTGATGTTAGGCTGCTTAAATGTGTATTCTTGTATGGCTACCTGTGAAAAGGTTTGTTGAAAGATAAGTAAATAGTGAACAGTAAGTAAATAAAAACAACAGTAAGTTGAATGAAAAAAGATCCTCTTCAATTGTATTTTAATAGTGCCTCTACATCTTTGATATTTTACATGTTACATGTATCTGACAAATCAAGGCCTCCGTTCATGAAAGGTAATAATTAGTTGTATTGTTCATGCTTATTTAGGCCTTGAATTGGTAAAATGAAAGTAATTTGGATGCTGACTTACTGTAGTTTTTGTTACTGTTGTATTGTTATGACTAGTTCCTTCATAAGTTCTGCCTTAAGAGAGAGTTAGATTCAGTGTTAGAATTGAGTTTTTCTTATGTGTGAAAGTGATTGTCATTGTGAACACGGCACAGCACATACTGCATCACAATGAAACGTGACCTGCATTTCACCCATCCGTGAAGGAGCAGCGAGCAGCTAACATGTGCAGCGCCCGGGGAGCAGTGCGTGGGGATGGTACCTTGCTCATCAGAACCTCAGTGGCAACTTTACAGGCGATCGTGGAATTTGAACCAGCAACCTACTGATCAAAGACCAACATCCATTACACCATTTGCCCATTATGTTTCAATACCTCAATCTAATGCAATATGTATTTGTATGAACAGTTTCATAATTTAGAAACAGTAAATGTTAAAACAATTTATTTAATAGTCCCTCCATATCTTTGACCTTTTACATATTACATGCATCTGACAAATTAAGGGCTTCTTTTATGAAAAGTAATTATTAGTTGTGTTTTTCATGCTTATTTTAGGCCTTGATTTAGTAAAATGAAAGTAATTTGGATGGTGATTTACTGTAGTTTTTCTGAATGTGGTATTGTTCTATTGTCAGTAGTTAATAAGTTCAGCAGAGAAAGTTAGATTCTCTTTTAAAATTGAGTTTTTATGTGTGAAAGTCAGTTATTATTTGTTCTTATTACTAGTTATTCATTGAAATGTCAAGTAATATCAGTTGATTCGTTAAGTGTCATCCAATGAAGCATACAGGGCTTTTTACTGTCTTTCAATTGAAATTGAGTCATACAGTCTTAAAATGAATCATTGTCACAGTGAAGTAATCAAAAAGTTGGGTGCATGAACATGCCAAGTTGTAATATTGCAGGATACTAAAGCTTAGATTCTATATTGATTTTAGTAGAATGTTGTGGATTTGTCTTGTGTATGTTTCAGATGCCCCGTACTAAGGGTTCCAGACGGACTGAAGCAGCTCGACGGAAGATGGCAGACGCTTGCCGTGGAGCGGACGTTCCACACAGCCCTGTTGAGCCTGCTTCTCTCTCTGTGTCTGTCTTGTCTTGCACTCACACACTTGGGAATTCTAATGAAAATTGTCATGCAATTCAAAGTGCGATAAGCCTGAGAAATACTGACACAAACTCAAAACAAGCAAATGAGAAAATCTTTCTCGATTCTGTGAAGGATTCCTGCGTAATGACCAGTATGAGCAATGATTCACGAAGTGAAGTTATGTTTCCACAGATGCATCCTGTGATCCGAGGCCACTTTCACCAAGGTGATGAACGCTTTTGCGGTAATAGAGACAAGCAGTGTGTTGTAAATAGTTTGATAGCAATATTGACATGTCAGCTGAAAGATGTGGACACGTGGAGCAGAGATGACCTTGATGCTGTGCTGGAGAATGGAGACATGCTGTATAGTAACTTGAAACGGCAGGGCAAGATTAAGGACAGCTATGGATATGTGTTGGTGAATGAGTTGCCAGGTAAAGTTGTACTAGATCATTGCACCCTTGAAGTAAAGTATGACAGTGAGCCACTTTGTGGACTTTTTGGTGTAAATGACTGTTCGCCACTGCCCGATTTTGTAATGTCTTGTGATGACGCAATAAAGACGGTGTTTCAACAGTACAATGCTTGCTTGTTTACTGTGGCGGCTAATACGTGTGCTATTGTTAAACACGACTTGTGGTACATACTAATTGACTCTCATTCTCGAAACGCTGATGGTTCTTTTGCTGGGAAAATGACGGGTAAAAGCTTAGCAGCTTACCATGCTAACATGGAGTCATTATTGAATCATGTTGCCAAACTTGCAATGTCCTTGGGAGCAGATAAGCAGCAGTTTGAGGTCACAGGCTTGAGTGTGCAGCTTGTCCATCAACCTTATAAATGTCAGACTGCTCGCAAAGACAAACAGTCATCTATTGAGATGAAAGATGTCGGCAGTACCACTACGTTTCAATGTGAAGTGGAATCTGCAGAATTAACTCTGAAACAACAGTTGTCAAAAGAGAACACTGTCAGACTAACGCCTTGTCAAAATGTAAATAGCAATGTTGTGAAACATAAACGTAAAACCTGTGAAGAATATACTGTAAAGGGCAGTAGTGTCAAAAGGTCACGTGAAACAATGCCTGTCAACTGTGCTGAATTTCCACATATTTCGAGAGTAAGTGGATCATTTCATCAAGGTGATTCTCGTTTTGGATTGAGCAAAAACAAACAGTGTGCTGCAAACAGTGTGACTGCCATAATGATGTGTCAGATAAAGAACGTGCAAACCTGGACAACACAAGATTTGGATTCTGTGTTGAAGAATGGGGATGACTTGTATAATCTTTTGCGTATTCAACATAAGATACATGATTCCTCTGGCTATTTGTATATCAATGATCTGCCATCAAGTCACACATTATGCAATTACAATATGGGCTTAACTTATCAAACTGAGACATTTGTTGGAGTTTTTGGTCGTGACCTTCGTGAAGAAGCATTCATCATGTCTTTGGATCAAGCAATAAAAAGAGTATTTTTGACGTATAACGCCTGCTTGTTTACTGTTGCATTGAATACCTGCGCGATTGTAAAAGAAGGACAATGGTTTGTACTGATTGATTCTCATTCTCGAAACATTGATGGTTCATTGGCTCCTACTAATGTTGGCAAAAGTTTATTAGCGTACCATGCTGATGTTGACTCATTATTGCAGCATTTAACAAATCTTGGATTGTCAGTGGGTGCACTTGATCAACAGTTTGAAATTTGTGGAGTTGTGGCCCATGTGACTGGTAAAAATGTTGTTGAAGGTAAACATTTTCATAACGAGACATTTGAGACTTCTCATAATGATTTCACCACTGATGTCAAGGTGAAGAATATTTCAGTTGATTGTACAGGGCGACCAGACATGTTTGTTGAAGACTTACCACATCCACCTACTGAAGTGGCTCAGTGTGATAATGATAGTGATATTGAACTGATTAGTGAAGGCAACGTTGTTTCCTTTTCATTCAGTCCTTTGACAATACAGCAGCGAAAAAGCTTGTGTTTGAAACTGAATGTTGTGTACTGTGATAACGATCGCATGCCAGTTGGTGAGTCTGTAACACTGCGTGAACCTTGCGAAACTCAGACTATTGCTGGTGATGGCAATTGTTTTTTCAGAGCATTGGCTTTTGCTGTAAGTGGACATGAAAAAGAACACAGAAGAATAAGACGTGCTGTTGTCAGTCATATACTACAAAATGAGTCTGTGTATTGTACTTATCTGAGACAAGATTATTCAAGTGTTGCTGAGTACATTACAAAATCCCGCATGAAATATGTTGGAGCTTGGGCATCAGAAGTTGAGATTCAAGCAGCAGCAAATTTGTTTGATGTAAATGTCTATACGTACACAAATAATCAGTGGTTAAGATTTGAGACATCAGCTTTTTCTCCTACTACAAAACGCAGTGATGAAAGGGGCATTTATTTAAAGCATGTTAATGAATGTCATTACGAGGTTGTTTTATGTGTGAAGAACAGTGATGGAGTATGTCTACAACACAGAACTACAAGTGATGCTATGACGCCTGTCATGTCAAGTCGACGAAAACTTGAACAGTTGAGAAAACAATATGCTAAAAACGAAAACGTACGAACTGACAAATTGGACAAAGGCATTAAAAGATACATGGAAAATGAATGTTACAGACAAGGTTTGAAAAAGCAAAACATTGAAAAGTACAGGGAAGATGTGTCATACAGAGAAAGAATCAAGCGATATAGTATTGAAAAATATGCGACATGTGAACCACATCAAAAATCTGTAAAACAACGTAGTGTTGACAAGTATTCTAGGAATGAAAAATACAGAAAATCTGTGATGCAGTACAGCGTTGATAAGTACGCCAATAATGAGAAACACAGAAAATCTGTGATGCAGTACAGTGTTGATAAATACGCCAGTGACACGAAACACAGAGCATCTGTGATGCAATATAGTATTGATAAGTACGCCATGATGAGAAACACAGAGAATCTGTGATGCAGTCCAGTGTTGATAAGTACGCCACTAATGAGAAACACAGAGAATCTGTTGATGCAGTACAGTGTTGATAAGTACGCTACTGATGAGAAACACAGAGAATCTGTGATGCAGTACAGTGTTGATAAGTACGCCACTGATGCGAAACACAGACAAGCTGTAATACAGTATAATACAGAGAAATATGTGAAGGATGAAGCTTATAAAAGAAACATGATAACATACAATTTTGAGAAGTACAAAAGGGATTCTTCCTATGCTGATTATATTAAATCAAGAAATGCTAAACAGAGAAGTGACAAAAAAGATAAATTGCAGAACATTGACTATGTGATTGAACAGTTTAGAGTTAAAGTGAATACAGGTCCAGAGTATGTATGTTCAGTGTGTCATCGACAACTGTTTAAACATCAAGTGATGAAATGTAACAAACAGCTATATTTAAAAAAAGATGATTTAGTTGTTTCTGTTGCAGAACAATGTATCACTGAAACATACCTTCACAAGTGCAACGTTAACTGTTCTAATGAATGCAAAGTTACAAAGGGTCCTTTTGCTACGTTGTGGATTTGTTTCACCTGTCATCGGAAAGTATTACAAGGTAAAATGCCTGAAGAAAGTGCTGCAAACAATCTTGCTCTAGACCCTGTACCACCTGAACTGAACAACTTAAATTCACTTGAGCAGCATTTAATTGCAAAACACATTCCATTCATGAAATTGCTTGCATTGCCTAAAGGAGGACAAAATGGTGTTCACGGCCCTATCACATGTGTACCATCAAATGTTTCAGAAGTTTCAAATGTCTTACCCAGATATGAAAGCAGAGATTTGATGATTCGTGTGAAATTAAAAAGAAAATTATCATACAAAGGCCATTATGAATATCAGTATGTTTGCACTGACAAAATACAAGTTGCTTTAAGTTATTTGAAACAGCATAACCAATTTTATAATGACGTTGAATTTAATAATGATTGGAATAATCCTTTACGCCAAATCAATGACCAGCCACATGAAAGTTGTGATGAGATGTGTGAACCTGGAAAAAATAACAATGACCAAAGTGATGCGACACCAGACGAGGATAACATTGATGAGTTATTGCATGACAGACAGCAATATGGCATGTTCATGGATACATGTTTACAACCTGTTGATATTGCTCAAGAGGTAATGGATCAGTATTTTGATAGCATCTTGTCTGTGGCTCCTGCCGAAGGAAATAATCCTGTGAGACTTTTAACAGACGAAACTAATGAAGCAAAATGTTTCCCTGTGCTTTTTCCAAAAGGAAATGGAACATTTCATGATAAACGTCCAGAGAAATTGACCTTGTGTAGATATTTGAATACAAGAATACTTAGTGCAGATGGAAGATTTTCAAAGAATCTTGACTACATTTTTTATGCCCAGTATTTGTCGGAATTGAATCAAGTGGTATCAAATGTATCTATTGCTTTAAGAAAAGGCTATGATTCTGGACAAAAAATCAGTGTTACCTCAGAATTTCTAACAAACAAAGATTCACTGCAAAGAATGTTAAATTTTGATGAAGGATACAAATTTTTGAAACCAATCAGAGGCACGCCTCCATTTTGGCAAAGTGTACAGAAAGATCTTTTTGCAATGGTGAGACAACTTGGTGTTCCAACATGGTTTTGTTCTTTCTCATCAGCTGATCTCAGATGGAAAGAAATTATGCAAACTATTCTTAAAGTGGAAGACATTGACATGGCTGAAGATGATTTAGACTGGTCTGAGAAATGTGCTCTGTTGAACAATAATCCAGTAACAGCTGCTAGAATGTTTGATCACCGTTTCCGTTGTTTTCTAAAAGATGTCATAATGTCACCAGCGCAACCCATTGGAAAAATAGTTGATTACTTTTACAGAGTTGAATTTCAGCAGCGTGGATCACCTCATACACATTGCTTGTTTTGGGTAGAAAATGCACCCAAAGTTGATAAAGATGATGATGAAATTGTTGAACAATTTATAGATCACTACGTGACATGTGAAATGCCCCCAGTCAGTGATAAAGAAATGTATGATATTGTATCCAGTGTTCAGCAACATAGCAAAAAACATTCGAAAACTTGCAAGAAAAACCGTACCGTATGCAGATTCAACTTTCCACGTCCACCCAGTAAAAATACATTTATTACGAGAAATACTCCTGTTCAACAACAAGACAATGTGAATGGTGACAATAAGCCAATAAAGCAACATTCAGATGTGCAGATGACTGCAGAGAATGCAGAATTAATTCTAAAAAAAATAAAAAATGCTTTAAATAATGCTGATATTTCAAGCGATTCTGTCGATTCCTTTTTTGCATCAGTTGGAGTTACTCAAGAAATCTTTGAAAGTGCATATAAAAAAATGACAAGGAAAACCGGTGTAGTGTTAAAGAGAAAACCATGTGATGTATGGGTGAATCAGTATAACAGGGACCTCTTGAGATGCTGGAATGCAAACATGGACATTCAGTTTGTTGTTGATGCCTATTCATGCATAGTGTACATAATTTCTTACATTTCAAAAGCAGAAAGAGCAATGGGCTTGTTGTTGGACCGTGCACATAAAGAGGCTGTAAAGGAAAGTAACGTTGATGCTAAATATGCGTTAAAAAAACTTGGCAGTGTTTTCCTTCATAACCGCGAAGTTTCAGCGCAGGAAAGTGTTTATCGCTTGACAAACATGAGACTTAAAGAAGGATCACGAAAAGTACAGTTTATTCCAACGGGTGATCTTGCAGTCAAAATGAGTCTTCCGCTGAATGTTTTGAAAAAGAGAGCTGAATGTGGCGACACTGATAATGAGAGCATATGGATGAACAGCATTGTAGACAGGTATAAAGCTCGACCAGAAACTGATGAGTTTTCGAATATGTGTTTAGCTCAGTTTGCATCAGAATACAGAATTTTGTCAAAATCTGAAACATTAACACAAGATACTATAAAGTTGAAAACTAACTTGGGATGTATGAAGAAAAGAACTCGTACAGATGCAGCAGTTGTACGCTATGCTAGATTTTCAAAAACAAAATATCCCGAAAAGCATTATCAAAGCATATTGCAGCTTTTTTTACCGTATTATACTGATTGTCAATTAAAACCCCAAAGCTTTATTACATTTGAAGATTTTTATAACACTGGTTTTATTAAGTGCATTGACAACAAACACAAACCTGTAAAAGAAATAGTAGAAGCAAACAAAAGAGTGTTTGAGAAAGAAGCTGAAACTGTGCAAAATGCTGAGGATGATCTTGAAATGAATGGTCCTGTTGAAGATGCCTGGGCTGAGCTTTGTCCTGAATCTGAACTTGAACGTTTAGAATGCTGTGAGATTTTGTCAAAGCAAAAACCAGACGATGAAGAACCAGTAGAAATCCTGCCCGATCTTTTGCCAAATGACCAAATATGTACTACTGAGCGTAATTCTTATGGAATATCAAAGGAAGATGCAATGATTCTGCTTCGATCACTGAACGAAAAACAATCAAAGATACTGTGCAAAATCAGTCAGTGGTGCTTGCAAAAAGTGTGTAGTGAAAATCCTGACCCATTTTATGTATTTATTTGTGGATCTGCAGGAACTGGAAAGTCCCACTTGATAAAAGCCATTTATTATGAAACTTGCCGTATTTTGTCTAAACTATCGATCAATCCTGATGAGAAACATGTGATTTTAACAGCCCCCACGGGTGTTGCTGCATATAACATCAATGGTTGTACGATTCATAACTGCTTCTCCATTGGAACAGACGCTAAACTGCCGTACCAACCCCTAAGAGAAGAAAAAATCAATTCGTTGAGAGCAAAACTTGGAAACCTGAAGATTCTAATCATTGATGAAATCTCTATGGTCGATCACAAACTTCTTGCATATATTCATGGCAGATTGAGACAAATCAAGCAGACTGGTGATTTCTCACCATTTGGAAAGGTGTCTATCATTTGTTTTGGAGATTTTTATCAGCTTGCTGCAGTGAAAGGTACTCCTTTGTATGTTGATCCAAAAGGTGCAAATTTGTTTGCAAATTTATTTGCCATAAGTGAACTCACTGAAATTGTTCGTCAGTCAGACCAAGATTTTGCAAAACTACTTAACCGTATAAGAAAGCGTAAAAAGAATGAGCCTCTTGTATGTCAAGACGTAGCTATGCTTAAACAGCGTGAGACCGGAGAAGGACAAGAAACTGCTGATCTTCACATATATGCTACAAACGCTCAAGTTGGCAATCATAACTTGAAAATGTTGACCAAACTATGTCCTGACTCTGTTATTGTAAAAGCTCAAGATTTTGAAAGAATTGCTAAAACTGGTCGACTGGAAAAGAAAGTTGGACATCACAGTCGAGTTTTTAATACTTGTCTTTCACAATCACTGTCTCTTGGAGTGGATGCTCGTGTAATGCTTGTAAAAAACATTGATGTTTCTGACGGACTTGTAAATGGAGTGTTTGGTACTGTTGCCAAGCTTTGCTATGACAATGATGATCCAAGTTTTCCTAAGAGAATATATGTAACTTTTGATGATGAGAAAGTTGGTAGAGGAGCTAGAGCTAAAAGACCATGCTTAAATCCTGGTATGCAATGTGCAACTCCAATAGAACCCGAAGAAGAGAGAGTAACTAACAGTGGTGGAATAAGACGACAATATCCTCTGACATTGGCATGGGCATGTACTGTACATAAAGTTCAAGGCTTAACAGTAGACAAAGCTGTGGTATCACTGAAAAAGATTTTTGCTCCTGGTCAAGCATATGTGGCTCTCAGTCGTGTCAAATCTTTACAAGGTCTTATAATTGAAGATTTGAAAGAAAGTGCTATATATGCAAAAGACGCCATTGAAAATTTCATGAATGACATGCCTCTTTTTATTAAACCATTAACAGATATTCCTCAGTCCTCATGCAAAATTGTTTTACAGAACATACAAGGATTAACCCTGCATGTGGAAGACATTATGAGAGATAAACGGTATGTCACAGCTGATGTTATATGTGTTACAGAAACATGGCTTACTCTTAACAGTCCTGTCGATGACGTTCATCTGCCTGGGTTTGTCTTTCTTGGTAAACCTCGATGTCTGTCATATGATGATACTAATGAAATGTTTTCAGAATTACAAAATCAACAGCATGGCGGTGTTGGAGTGTATTACCGAGAAGAAATTGCGTGCCAAGTTATGAATTTAAAGTGTCCAAATATTGAATGTCTGCTTTTTACTATTGCGCGTCTGAATACAATTGTGGCTCTTGTTTACAGACCACCTCCTTACAGGCTTTCTGAATTTCGAAACAAACTTGCTGAACTGATTGATCATGTTGATGCATTTCCAGGAGGCAAGATGATTCTGGGAGATTTCAATGAAAACCTGTTCGTGAGTCACACTATTGAAACTGTTATGCATGAACACGACTTTATCCAGATTGTAAAAGGTACCACAACTGAAGCAGGTACTTTAATTGACCATGTATACATAAAGGGTATTCCTGACCATTGTGTTAATGTTGATATTTCACCTGCTTATTTCAGCTATCATCAATGCATTCAGATGAACTGTTCTTACTGAAAAGTAATGTCTTGTAATGAGTAACTGTTCATCTAACCTTTCAAATTTTCAAGAATATTCTCAGTACAATGATCATATTAAGCAGTAAAAACTTGGTAAATACTACTTGTAAACAACCTTTGGAAAAAGTGATTGTCAAGTGGCAAAATTGTTTCTGTTCATAATCATAACAAGTATGTTGGATGTGGAAGTGATTCAGGTGGTGTTTTTTTCACATGGATTTCAATGTGGCACATGGGTGTTAACAAATGAGGTTTGTTAAGGACTGTAATATTCTGTAATGTACATGCATTTGGACAAGATTGATTCATTGATTGATTTATTCATTCATTCATTATCCAAAAAGCTAAATCCCAACTAGGGTTGCAGGAGGGGGGGACAGGAGCCTTTCCCGGTAACTTACGGGGCCCAAAGTGGTGACCAACCCTGGGCAGGCGCCAACATACCGCAGGGAAAACACACTGACAGACATACTATACGGTGCCAATTTGGAGTCATCATCAACATACAATGCTGTAAGGAGCCAACACTAACCACTGTGATGCTTGGACAAAGTTGTGGACAAGAATCTGAAGAAAAAAATTTATAAAAGCATTGACAGCACTCAAGGTTGGTCCATATCCATTGTGCACTTCCATGTATTGTTTGTATTGACTATTATAACAAACAAAATATTCTAACACATTCATTATGAACTCATTTTTTCTGTTCTTGATAACCTACTCATGTCTTGTCATTTCAGTCATGTACTTTGTGCTGTCATTTTCCTCTCCAAAAGGCTAAAGTGCCGACCAATAGAACACAGGCTCTCAGACGACTTCTTGTTATCCTTGTTGAGTACCACACAGACTTCTTAAGCAGCACTTTGTAAGTAGCCTCTTGTTCTGTGAAAATTAATTGCTTAACATTTAAATGGTAGCATTATTTTTTCCAAGCTCTTTGGGTTATCTTTTTTTAAGCTACTCGAGCCGGAAGAAGAAATTCTTATCTGAGTCTCCCGGAACAACACTATATTGCTTAACATTGTTAGTTATTCAACAAAACACTTCATGATTATCTGTTGTGTTTTCAGGACCCTGATGCCTAATTTTGCCACTTTGACTTTGGTCTACTCCTCGTTGAGCATCCAGGTGTTGTGCTCTCATCTTACCTCCATCTTGCTGTAGCTTGAGTGAAGATCATCTTTGGGCGACAAATTGTGATGGACAGCATTGAAGACCTGCAGTGTGTTGGCAAGTGCCCAGGGTTGGTCCTTGTGTAAATAGCTCCTAAAATAGGCTCTGGTCTCCCAGTGAACCCAGTTGGGATTAAGCAATTCTGATAATGAATCAATGAACATTGATTCTGTTCGTCATGTGAAAAAATTAGGACACCCCATTAAATATACAATTATCTATTTAGAAATGTTCACACCAATGTCTAATCATGTTTTTTTAATTAATCTCTGGAACAGAAATTGATTTGCTTGCAGGTAAACAACAAAAATGCACCTTGGTTCACTGTTTAAACAAAAGATGTCCACAGAAATGCATATTATAACTGACAAAAAACTCAATTGGCACTCAATTTCTTTTGAGATTTGTTTTAAACCCTTCCAAAACTCATCAGATGCTACAGTCTTCTTTCTGAAGACTTCAGACAGCTCTTTCGATTTTACCATGGTGTTCACTCTCACTTCAAAGTCAGCAGCAAATGAAACTAAATGTCTTAAGTTTTAATAGGGCAAGCATTCTTCAAAAGCCTGAGTAATGACGTTCTAATCATGTGCACCTGATGTGATACACCTGCGTCTGATTTTAGCCATTTTAAATGGGCATAAATGTGGGGGTGCCCTAATTTATTGCTCACCATAAATTGCATTTATTCAGAATTACATTTTACAGAATAAATTTAAATGTCTTTTCTTTGGGTTTAATTGTTTAGCTGTATTACTTGAATCTCTCAGTATTGTTAAAATTAATATTGAATATCCATATATCCGGAAATGTTAAAAAAAAACAAAAAAACACAGGCTTTCATAGGGTGTCCTAATTTTTTCACATGACTGTACACATTCCACACAAGCATAAAGTCAATCCAGTTTCACCCAAAGGAGGATGGGTGCTATGGCCATGCATTCTCCAAGCAAAGTGAAACTGTCAGCAATTATACTTGTTACTAATGTTAATACTAATAATACTAATTAATAGTAATATTATTATTATTATGTTATTTTTTTTAAAGTGGTCATTTTGCTTATTTTGATTTTTATCCAGTTGAAAGAAATAATCATGAAAGATTTGTTCTGTTTTGTTTTTGTTCTGTTGTTTTCTTTTAAGTTAGTGATACATTTTATGATAGAGGTAGGGCCAAATAAGTTTTTTTTTTTACTTCTGCCTACTCATTTTTTCAAACAGAAAAACTGTGTTATGTAATTATGATAAAAGTGAATATGTTTGAAATATGTTCATTTGAAATGTTTGTTTGAAAATAAATTAAACTAAAATTAATAAACTACTAATGTTTGTTTTTATGTGACTTTCAATTTACTAATGTATTTCTTGGTGCAATACAACATTTACACACTCACATGAACTAATGATTTGATGCAAATGCTACTAATGTACAGTTACTTTTTTGACAGCATTCTACTGCATTAAGTAAGGCCCTGCATGTGTTATCCAAATGTGGTGTCACATTTGTGCTGTACCATGTGTCACAATGTACAGCAGTTGTTGCATTTCAAGTGATAATATACAGCTTCAGAAAAAACCTGAAGACCACCTCACTTTTTCTATTTTTATAGCAGCTATTCCATGAGTTATATTCCAACACCTATACACTGGATTCAATTAGCTGATTACAGGAAAAAATCTCAGCTAATGAGGATACTGCGGACATGTGGACCATATTCTTGTAAAGAGATCATTGTAAAATTATATATATATATAATTTACAATGATCTCATTTGTAACTTCCAGGCTAGAGTCAGATACTTTACTACATGAGATAATAAGATAAGAGATGAGATATGTAATGTACTCCAAACATGTTTGGAATTGTGAAATAAGCAAGTTATAAAAGAACATTAACTTGTATATTTTACACACAATCACAAACTGTAAAACCAATGAATCAGAAATACTGTGAAGTGGTCTCTTATTTTTATTATCCAGAGCTGCATAACTTGTCCTGTATAGTTTTTTGTTATTATTTAGAATAAGAATGTAATTTCTCTGTATGAGCTTCTCTAAACTGTTCAGTATTGCACACATCAGCAGTTGCATCTCCATCTGACTGCCTGTGTTCTCATAAACTGATTCCTGAGACATACAGTTGAACCTTAATAAAAGTGATTAAGAAGTGGTGATTTTGAGTACCTCAAATTGTCATTTTACTACATGAGTTTCCAAAGATGTAAATAGGTCTTTATAATACCTGTGTATCTGTATGCGGCATATCTGTGCAAACCTGATGCAACTTGGACCATGCATTAATGAGTGTCTTGTGTCAAACAGACCATGCCTACCTCAACTGATTTCATAAAATGAATTATTATTTTTTTATATACAATGAAATGTCACTCATGCATATTATCCACCTGTGAAGAAGTAAGGAACCATGCTTGCATATGGTACCTTGCTCAACTTCAGAAATGAAGATTGTGGGGGCTGCATCAAAGCATTAAAACATAGGTTGAGCATGATAAGTCACATCCCACTGCAATTGTCTCAGCAAACAACACAATCATCACTGAAAGCAAGCACTCAGACACATTTGAAAAGTCCAACATAGAAATTTCTCATTCTTGCTTCATGACATGAGGTTCTGCTTTAGTGTAACACTGAACAAAAAAAGACGTTTCCAGACGT
>JAVGVS010001384.1:0-22548 GCA_032718565.1 Distichodus sexfasciatus
ACACACAACACAACACACACCCCCACACACACCACACACACCAAGCTGTTCAACACAACACTTGAAAAAGGCAGTTTTTACTCATGTGGAAAAATTCACATCAAATCGAAACTCCTTTTAGTCACAGTTCTCCAGCTTCACCGATCACGGCAGCATGGTAAAATCACTCAAACATAGTGGAAAGAATTGATTAATTTATTAAACATGACGGCAGCACAGTAAATTACAGTTCATTCTCCTGAATTGGACGTCTTTAAGGTCTTTTTATCCAACAGTAGCAGTGTGCTGTAAATATTACGCTTAATTATAATAAAGCATGCCAGATACCAGCTACATTCTCATCCTACTCCCCCGTTAATGCGTCCTCCAACAAACACACACCTCTAGTTCCACTTACGCTCAGATCAAACAAGTGTCCTGCGTGTTGTCCGCACGCTCTCTCAGTGTCCGTCAAGCGTTCGGTCCGTTTCTGACCCCCACAACCCCGTTCATATATACGGAGCGCCCCCACCCTCAGCGGGACCGGGAGCCTGGCGCTGGGATTAAAGCATCTTCCAAAAATAACTCCACAAACCCACACGGCAGGGAGGAGGAGGAGGGGGAGGAGGAGGCCAGCGTTGTGCCGAAATCTCCTGCATCCGCCCTGCTCCTTGACGCGCTGATCCGTACAGCTGCAGGAGAAACCACACGCGGGTCTCACACAGACACACACACACCACAGAAAACAGCACAAAACGCCCACAAACAGCTCAACACCACACGGAGATATGGAAGCACCTCCTCCTCCTGAAGTGTGTGTGAGAGTGAGCAGGTGAGAGCTGCTGCAGGTGTGTGATGTGTAGAGTCCAGTTCACACTCAGCAATAAGCAGGATACACAGCTGCACCAGCACTCTGCTTTATTAACACAACTGGAACACTTCATTACACTCACAACTCCGGGATGTCCTGCAGCATGTCCAGCACCGGTCATCACTCCCCCGTCCTGACCACAATTTGGTATAAAGTCCCTGAATACTGAGCTTACAACGTTTAAAAATGTGATTAACACACACAACAACCCCACCTACAACATATTTATCATTTTACAAAGTTAATCCACAAAAGAATGTTAACATCAAGTATGCTGGATTACAGTCCCGCGTTGGTGTGTTGAGATTACAGTCCAGCAGTACAGCCTGAAGGACAGCACCTGGCTATATTTAGAGTCCCATCAGGATGGACAGCACCACACACACACACACACACACACACTCACACTCAAGTGTACACTTAAGCTCTCTTCAACACAATACAATGAAAAAAGGACCATAAAGATAATGCAGCTCCTACAGTACAGGATCAATCATTTACACACACACACACTCACACTCACACACACTCACACACACACACACTCACACACACTCACACTCACACACACACACTCACACACACTCACACACACTCACACACACTCACACACACTCACACACACTCACACACACACACTCACACACACACACTCACACACACTCACACACACACACTCACACACACTCACACACTCAGACACACACACACTCACACACACACACACACACACACACTCAGACACACACACACTCACACACACACACACACACACACTCACACTCAGACACACACTCAGACACTCCTCCAGAAGCAGGGCTGAGGAGAGGTTAGTGGCTGTGTGGATCACACACTGCGGAGGTGAGGCTGAAGTTAAGTGTCCTCTGAGCTGACTTGCAGCTTCCTCTGCGGGATGTAGAGGCTCTTGTTTGTGGTGGGCGTGGTCACGACGGGGAGGGCAGAGACGGGGGTGTGGAAGAAGCTGTGCTGGAGGGCGGGGCCACCTTTGGGCGTGGTCAGAAGCGGCTGAAAACAAACAGGAAAATTAGCAGCTGATCTCCAACTCCAGTCCAGATGCTTCATTTATCAGATTAAGCTAAAGGAGGAAGGACACAGGTGTGAGGGGAGTGAGGTGCAGTGGTACCTGTGGCACAGTGATGAGGGTGAGGGGCTGGGCGGGGGACACCGGCTTGACGAAGAGCATGGCGTGCTGGTCGTGCGGGGCGGGCGTGGAGGAGGGCGGCGGGATCAGGCCCAGGTTCTGCAGGGTGAAGTTGAGGATGGCGGGGCTGGGGCTGTTCAGGCGGTGGCCGTGCGAGGGGAACGGGGAGAGAGAGGTGCCCCGGGGCAGCGGCAGGCTGGTGGGGGTCAGCTCCTGGGGAGGGGGCGGCCTGGAACCTGGGGAGGGTCCTCAGTGTTAATTCTGATAAATTTGGGACTAACTCTAGCACATGGACACCTTACAGACATCTACAGAATTTATCAAACACACACATGGCCTTTTCAGTCGAGCACCTCAGTGAATATACGCTAACTTTATTGTCCATAAAAAACACAAAACCAGCTAATCAGCCGTGTGTGTGTGTGTGTGTGTGTACCTGCGGTCGGTGTGTGGTAGATATATGTGGGTGTGGAGGTTCTAGAAGCTTCTCCGCTGGTGTGTGGAGCCTCTTTAAAAGTCAGCAGGGGCTGCTGGGAGATGGGAATCAAGTATCCTGTAGGGATCAATGTCTGACACACAAACACACACATCACAACAGTTAGACGTCATGAAGAAACAGAGGCTCACAGCTCATTCTAGCTGCATGTTACCCATTACTCAACCACATGGCACTCTGACTTTACCACACCACACTCCACATGAATTAACTAATCTTAACGTCCACATATCAGTTTAGATTCAGCTTTTCATAATGACATTTATTCGTTCATCATCTGAACCACTTTTAATTTACTCTAATTGATGAGATAATGAAGGCTCAGGGTTCAGGTGGAGATCCCTCCTGCTCATACACAACGCTCAGCCTAATGATGTAATACGGCCTCAAAGTGTGTGTGTGTGTGTGTGTTTAGAGGGTCCCCCCACCTCAGTGTGCAGGTGTGTGAGGGGCAGGGCTGGCTCCGGTACAGGTACAGGTGCGCTGGTTTTGTGGTTGGAGGGTGTGTGTGTTGTCTGGAGGAAGCTGGACTCCACCTCCACTTTCTCCTCCTTGTCCAGGAAGGTGTCGAGGGCGTGGTCCAGGCTGGTGGGGGCGGGGCTCTCGGGGGGCTTGCTGAACTCGGGGTCAAGGTGCAGGGCTCGGGGAGAGGGCCGGTGGGAGATCAGCGCCCCACCACGGGCCTTGAGACGCGCCTGCAGGATCTCACCCAGCTTTGGAGACGCACCCTGCACATCACACAACACACACACACACAGGGAGGGGGGTTCAGTGATGACCCTTCAATCATTTACTTTGAGTCCAATCAGCTTTTAACACTCTGCTGACCTTTGAGCTCTCCTCTGCCTTCTTGACCTTGGATGGACTCCCCTCTGGTCCCGTGTTCCCACTCGGCCGTTTGAGAGGCGAGCTGGAGGGTTCGCGACCTCGAGAGGACGGTCGGGTGCCTCGGCCCACCGGCGCCACGGTAACGGGTGAGGCTCTGGAACCAGCTCCTCCGGGACTCTCGAAGGTCATGGAACGCACGGCCATGCTGGTGGGCGGCGGCCGGGCGGGGGGGCGCGGCCTGAGGGAGGGGTGGTGCACGTAGAGGGCGTAGGAGCGGCCCACCTGCGGCGGGGGCAGCAGCACGGGGATGAGGGGGGAGCCGTGAGGCGGCAGGTACGGCAGCACCGGGTACTGCACCTCCATGGATGCGCCTCGGCTCTCGGCCGCGGACACGGACACTCCGGGGGACGCAAGCGAGGACTCGTCCAGCATCGCGTCACCCTGCGCACACACAGCCCTAAAGCAGAAACATACAGATGACCTCACACACCTGCAGCAGCAGATACAACACGACAAAGTTAAATAACTAATAAGCATTTGTCCTCACGAGCTTTGCTGATCGAGCTGCATTTTGCAGATAGCTGCCAGGTGATCCATCTTACTGGGGTGGAATTCTCCACACACACCTTCCCCTGGAACACACAGCAGAACAAGAACGCCACCTCAGATCAAGACCATAATTAATGATTATTTGGTTGTTTTGATGGTATTACAGCTGCTACATCTGGTTTCTATTGAATAGGTGCATATCTTTGTGATTACTAAATAGCTGAAGGGAAGACACAGCCAGTCTGCCACAGACATCAACACACTGGACAAAGCAGTAAAATTTCCTCAAAAGTAACTGAAATAACCAACATGAGCCAAATTATGGCGATTACAGCTTCTGAATGTCAGTTTGGATTGGTGGAGGAGAGGCTGGGCACTAACGTGTGGGTTTGAGAGGGCTGGACGGAGCCGAGCTGATCTTCCTGCGGTCGTCCTGAATGCTGCGAGCCAGTTTGACCAGAGAGTGGTGCCGAGTGAAGCCTCGTTTGGGGCTGGGAGAGCTGAAGAGGTTTTTGGTGCAGTTGTCCAGCGAGGCGCGGGACTCCAGAGGATGAGAGGCCAGAGAGGCGGCCGTCACCGTGACAACTTCCGCATCTGGGGGAAAAATAACCAAACCCGTTAGTGTCAGGCCCTGTGTGTGTGCACGTGTGCTCTACATTAACAGCAGCAGCAGGCGTGATGGTGCTCACCCTGTGGAGAGGGCAGTTCCTCGGGGCCGGTCCACTTGAAAGCGGGTTTTCGGCCACGCTCCTCAGTCACGTGCACCTTCTTAATGAGACCCAGGCTGCTCAGCACGTTGGCGATGTCATACAGACGGCGGATCTTGGCTGAAATGCACAGGAGGGGATGCTGTGATGCTCTGCTACCAACGCAGCATCTCTATAACTGTTACTGTACTCAAAAACACATTTTATTTACATTCTTGCAACACCGTCTTTAACTGCTTTTCCAGCTTCAATAAGGAAAAAAAACCTGTGGGCCTTCAACAATCGTTCTTGTTTGTATGAAGTTTTCACAAATATTCTCACTTTCACCAGTATTTTATTTGTTCTTCAGTTTAAATGTAAACAGTAAATACAACCCAACACAACAGTGCTGTAAAAGAAAGTAGTTCCTCACTCTTGAACTTGCTCTTGTCCTGGTCCACCACCTGGTCTTCTCCGATCAGGATCTTGGCAGCGACCTCCAGACTGACCACACGAGGGCTGGACACCAGGAACAGCATGACAAATTTCTGGCTCATCACACGCAGGGACTTGTCCTTCCTGCTGCTGCCTGCAGACATTTCCAATCAAAATAACCAACATGGTCAATATCAGAGGTTCTGAATGTCAGTTTCGTCCAGCCTGTCCAGCTCTAATTTGTCTACCTTCATCCTTCTTAGGACTGCATTTACAGAGCCCTGTAGAGATGACAGTGAAGATGATGATGATGATGATGATGATGATGATAGCATTTTGGTGTGTGAGTAAATGTAATGTGACAAATGCATAGTCTGTCGGTGACCCCACATGAGTCTACAGCTCCTCACCTCCTTTAGAGTCTGTGGTGACCTCGCTGAAGCTCATCTCCCTCTGGCTGCCCTCCACGTCCAGATCCTCGTTCTCCTTCTCCTCTCCGTCCAGCTCAAAGTCCTGCTCTGTATTCCTCTGACGCAGCTGCTGCATCTGCTGACCGTAGCGACTGGCCTCCCCGACCCTGCCCAGCACCGCCAGCGTCTCTGCCAGCTTAGCACGGCCGTGCCACGTGTAGCGGTTCTTGGCCAGCCGGCTGACCATGTTTAGGCTTTCCAGGACGTTCATGATGTCGTAAATACGACGCCGTTCCACGCCTGTAGAAAAGAAAAAGATCAGTTAATACAGCAGGTGGACTGGGTTAGTACAGGTGTAATACACTGCTTTAGTGATCAACAGATCCAAAAGAGTGATCCACATGAAAACTAATATCAGTCCTCATACATGTTGTAACATCACTTTATATCAAATAGAAAATATAATGTTTAAAATGTGACTTTTATGTTTAAACATCTGGTTGAGTTCAGGAATAAAAATGTCAAAAGATATTTGAGTTGCTTTTTGCGATCACTGGCTCCTGAACTGAATCGAGTATGTTAATTTACACCACTAAGGGTACACAGGTGAGTTGTAATAGTCTTACTCAGTTCAGCAGCAACATCATCAAGGCAGATATCGTTGTTGACGGCTGGATTTGGGTAATTTGGATATCGAGCCAAGAATTTGTGACAAAGCAGACCAAGACTCTTCTCCTTACGGCTCAGCTGAAGCTTCTCCGTCTCTTCTGCTGGCTCACACTCCTAAAACAGATGCTTAAACATTAAAATCCATACATACTTACAAAGCTGTGTATGTAGTACGGATGTGTAGTACCTGAGTGGAGCTCTCTGCCTCCTCGTTCTCTGTACTTTCTGCGCTCTTCTCCTTCTCGCGGTTGCGTATCTCTGGGCTGGCAGCGCTGATCAGCATCTTCAGGTTGGAGGTGGGGGTCCACGGCTCCGCCACATCGGCCCTCTTAGTGGGCGTGGTCAGGGGCCCCATGTTCCTATGAGCTTCGGGTGGCGTGACCCCACAGGATGTAGCTTTAATGCAGGTCTTTCCCGGAGTCTGGGGCTCCACAAACACAGTCTTCTTCTTTACAAACAGATAAGAGTTCTTTTACACAAGAAAAATGAACTATGCAGCAAAAATCATCACAGTAATTATCAGTAACCGTGAAATCTCCTCTACCTTACATGACTCAACACCAGTGTAAACATAAACTAGAGGTGGGCGATATATCGATTTTAATGATTAATTCGAATTTACAGTTCAGGACGATGTGTTTTTATGAAAATCGATTTTATTACTTATTTTACACGCGGGCGCCAAAAGCGGCGCATCGTTCTACACGGGTAAATTAGCGCGGCGCACCCAAACCCTGTAGCAGATTCAAAAACAACGTGGCAACGACAGGGGAAAAGTATGGCGTCACATCAGTGCCAAAACTAGAGTGCGCAAAATGGCTTGCTGCAAAAAATTTGCGGGCGTAAATTTCACAGTTGCGCGCACAAATGTGACACTCGAGAACACAAATTTAAGAATCGAGTGCGCGGTTAAATGTGACCCCCCTCCCCCCACTCCATAATTAGACACTTTTAGGTGAATAAATATGATTATAATATAAAACACAGAATTCAGAAGAATAAATATGGAGAAACGGAATTTAGGAAAAAACAAAACAGATTTAATAGGGCCCTATGTATATTGCAAAAGACATGGTGCCCATACATACTGTGGAAAAGCCGGGATTCATTAACATGCCAAAAGTTTTTGACCCGAAGTACGTGCTTCCAAGCCGCAAATATTTTTCTGAATTTGACTTGCCACAACTGTATAATAAAACACGTCAAAGGATCGGTAGAGAGCTGGAGGAGGTGGTGTTGTATTATTCTGCCACAACTGACATGTGGTTTTGAACCATGTATTTGTCATCTGTAGTTTGATTTTGAGTAGGGGAGGAGAAAATCGATTAAAATCGAAAATCGGATTTATTGTGAAAAAATCTGCGATTTTATTTTTAGGCCATATGGCCCAGCTCTAACATAAACCTGGACAGATTTACTGATTCCGTTTTAATATTTTAGCGGGTTAGTGGTTTGAGGAACTAAGAGAGGTGGTCCAGATTTAGAAAGTAAAGACCAGGTAGCCCTATTAATGCGCTCAATTAAAGGTGACCTTGGCCAAATATACATTTGAAGAACAAAAAAAGAATAACTATTAATGAAATCTCAGCCATAATTTAATGGGAGTGTGTGCTCATCTCATTCTCTATAAGCTTTCATTAAGTGCCAGAAATATTAGCACCTCAAATCAAATTTTTCCCTTTATCTTACTGTGTTTGGAGGCAAATCTGGCAGGAATTTAGTTGCTCTCTAATTAGAAAAGGTAAGTTGTTCTGGGTATGAATACAATGAATGTACATGTTGTACACTGCTGCTGCCCTATCTGACCAGCTCTCTTCCTTCTCCACATACTGACAATAAGAACCAGAGGAACACTAATGTTGCCATGGTAACACTCATCTTAATGCACCCACCTTATTATTAACCGCTGATGATTTGTTTGGACTCAAAAGAATTTCCTGGCTAGAATGATGGACGTCCACCAAAGAACCACTCATCTTCCACCTGCATGGGTTGGGGGAAATCATGTAAGCTTTTAGATCAGTTTAACACAGTCAATAGGTGTGTAACACTACACTGACTCAATGATCAAAAAGCCAGCAGGGCCGATGCCAACCATCAATCAGACATGCATATTGTAACTCATGAACAGATTTATTTCAATTAAGAAATTATATTTATTTAAATATCTAGTTGAGCTCCGAAATAAAAATGTCAAATAATATTTTAGTTGCGTTTTGTGACCGTAAGGCCAACTTACCCCACTGCAAGTGACCTCAATAATGCTTATTTTTCCATTCGAACAGCAATAATCATATTCTTCTATTCACATTAGTATCTTGTATATAAAACACATTTAAATGGTTTTGCTTTTAGTGTCTTAGTGCCAACCACCAAAGCAAATTCCTGGAATGTGACAATGTAAAAGTTAATGAGTCTAAAAATTAATATCGTAATTCGCTATTTCCCAAAAGAACCATATTACCGTTTCAGCGGATCATTCCAGAATCTGGACTAAAGCATCACGATCTCAGTCTGTAGGTGTGTGTCTCACCAAATCTTTTTTGTTAAAAGTTGCGTTTAAACTCCGTAATAATTAAAAGTTGTGTAAATTTTAAAGCGCGACTTGCTGTGCATTTGGAGCTTGTTGGCGGTAACTGACGTCCGTCTCAACGAATAACCCCGCGGAACGCCCCCTCCAGCCGAAACGAGCCAATCAGAGCGAGCGAAAGACCGTGGCCAACCAATGAGCGTGTAGCGGGAAAGTGAAGCGCGGCCAGTGAGCGGGAGGCGCGAGCTCTCGGAGTGCCGCGCAGTGACGCAACGGTCGCGTCCCAAACAGCATACTGTTGCCTACTACGAAGTGTGCGAGCCATAGACTGCGCGCTATTTTCACATGCTACTTAGTATGGTTTTAGTGCGCGGCGGGACGCAGCCCTCCACTTTTTGAAATCTTGGCGCGGAATTTTTCGCAGCGTCCGCGGTGTCGAGCCGGAACACGGAGCTGTAACACAAACCCTCACCGCGGAGCATTAGCAGCCAAACTGTGCACCCTCATAAACACACACCCCAATAAAACTAATAAAATAAGCCCTGCTCGTGTGTACACAAATCAGCCTTCACTGACACTTTATTCCTCCAAACGCGCCACACTCTTATTCCCTGTGTAAGATGTGTATTGGGAGGGCTAAAAGTTAGCCTTAGCTTAGCACTGTCTGAACTCCTCAAATTCCATTTAAATGTATCGCAATCATGATATATTACAATATTTCCAGCTAATCCACGTCACCCGGACTGTAGCTTAAACACTTCATTCAAACGTAACTGTAGTTTGAATGAAGCAGTAAATGTGACTAACATTAAGTTTGCTTATTAGCATGTCTGCTAATCCAGATAAAACTGATGTAACTGCCACATCGACAGCAATAAAGGGCTCGTTTAATATCACTGTTATTATTTATTATAGTCAAAAATGATAGGTACCGATTTTCTTTTAAAAATCTGTGTTAAATTAGCGCCAAGTTAATTAAACTGGGCCAAATGCAGCAAGCAGGAGTGTAGCATCAACCCAAATAAGCCCTTCAGACCAACCCGAGCTGGCGGTTTACCTCAGGAGTGAAGTAAAACAGGCCTGGGTAATGTTATATAAGTTTTCATAGAAAATAATTTTTGAGAGAGTATTAAAAGTTACTACTTACCCCAGATTAAAGCTTTGGCAGTAGAATATGCCTCTCAAATCGCGGCTCATCAGCTGGATACATCCATAGCACAAATCCCGCCTCGTTTACTCAGGGAAGCGCAACTACAAGTCAAATATTACCCCCAAAAAACTTTAATTCACCCGGTTACACTAAACCCCTCGCCGCCTTCAACGCAGCTCGATGACTCCTAACATCCACCGCTAAGGTTACTGTGAAAGCCACAGTTACAGCGGGAAAGGCGCAGTGAATCTCGGGCAGCTCTCGCTCAGGTACGCGGGGAGACGCGCAACTTTTCGCGGGTTCCGTCAGCAGCTGAGAGCGGGAGATTCCGGTATAAAACAGCGCCACATCCCGCCAACATCTCCCCCAAAACCAACAACACACCTCCTGCTGGACACCCAACACCACCCACTCCCCACAACCCCGCCCATAACCTGCACCTCCCCCTGTACGCGCGCACACACACACACACACGGGCGCGCGCGCACACACACACACACACACAAACACACACACACACGCACGCGCGCACGCACACACACACAAACACACACACACACACGCACGCGCGCGCGCACACACACACACAAACACACGCGCGCACGCACGCACGCACACACAAACACACACACACACACGCACGCGCGCGCACACACACACACACACACGCACGCACGCACACACACACACACACAAACACACACACACGCACGCGCGCACACACACACACAAACACACGCACGCGCGCACACACACACACACACACACGCACGCGCGCGCACACACACACACACAAACACACACACACTACAGTTTCAAGGTTCAAGGACACTTTGTCATCAGTAGCTTTATTCATGTACAAAGTGTGACTACACAACATTTCTCCATGTCCACACTGTGACATATAACAATATGCCAAACGCAAAAAAATGTCGAACTATTAACAAAATGGCAGTTTTAAGACATATGACCAGGGAAATTGCCAGTCCTATAGATTCATTCGTCCATTTATTTATTATCTGAACCGTTGGCCTATGGCAGGGACCAACACTGGGCGGGTGCCAAGACACCACACATGGGAGAGCATGCAAACTCCTCTCAGAAAGACCTCACTCTGGATAAGAGTGTCTGCTAAATGCCATAAATGTAAATGTAAATAATATTTAACATGTCATTGAACTGGACACAAGGTGCAAAAAGACAAACCAGTAAGTAGATTGACAGAACTTCCATTGAAGGCAACTTGACCGGTTCAACTGATCCAGAATGCAGCTGTGAGACTCAACTACAATGTTCCTACATTCTCCACACAACACCTTTACTACAGAGCCTACACTGGCTGCTGTGGCTGCTCACATCAGGCTCAAATCCTTGTGTTGCTAGCATATTTTTACTTTCTTACTCACTTGTAGTTTGTCATTTTCTGTCCTCTGCTCGCTCATCTCTAATAAAAAAGAAGAGGAAGACAAGGCGACTCTTTCCCGCTGCATGAGACTCTTTGCAGTTTTGGTTCTCCGAGGTAGGATTCAAACCTTTTAGTCCAGATGTAAGTATCCTAACCACTAGACCAACTGCACTCCAAGTTTTTTCAGCTATGAAGAACACATGTGCTACAAAGTTTACAAAGATTATCGACCTGGATCAGAACTTTTGCTAGATGCTGAAGTTTATCAAATGTGGGGTCTAGTGGTTAGGATACTTGCCTCTGGAACAAGAGGTCGTGGGTTCAAGTCCTACCTCCACTGGGTCCCTGAGCAAGACCCTTAACCCGAAGCTGCTGCAGGGAGACTGTCCCTGAAAGTTGGAGATGGAACTCACTCTGGATAAGGGAGTCTGATAAATGCTGTAAATGCGAACGTGTTCGTCTCTCCGCCGCTGGGGGGCAGCACGACCACGTGGACCGCGAGTTGTCATGGTAACGCCCGGCGCGCGGAGAGAGGCTGGGGCGGTGACGTCACGTCCTTGGCTGTAGTGGGCGGAGCCTCGTGCAGTGGGAGAGGCGCGTTCCCGACCCGGACCCGCATCCCTCAATCAGGAGAGAGAGGAGAGAGGAGAGAGGGAGCAGGAGGGAGGAGAGGAGAGAAGGAGGGAGCGGCCGCGGGAGGTGAGTGTTGCGGAGGTGAGCGGCGTGACCGCGGGATGAGGGGCTGGGGTTGGTACCGAGATTGGGGCTGTGTTCCATCCTGCGGGACGCTGCGTTTAAGGAGGAACCGCGACACGTTCGGGACCTTATTCTGCGTCAGCATAAATAACTTTTAAATCTTCTGTAAGCTGCAGAGACATCACACAGATGTGAGACGCGGTCCGTAAGTCCAGTTCTGTCTGCCTTATTATTTTAGTCAGAGTAAGTACCAGAAGTTCGGTACATACATATTAGACATATTAAATAATCAGTTATAACAAATATGGATCTCTAAGTACTGTAAAAGTACACAAAAATATAATACATATTTAAAAAGTGATATAATCCTCTTTAAAGGTGCAGTTGTGTGGCATGCTGAGTAATGGGCATGTGTGGTGATGCAGGTGTGTGTGTTATAGTTGAGTAGTGAAGAAGACATTCATATTCAGTCCAGTTTCAGTTAGCAAAGTGAAACAAGTGTGGCGCCATGTCCATGATGAGAGTCTTCTGTCCTGATGTTAGAAGCTCCTCATGAGTCTGTTGTGACCTTAATGCTGTTGAAGAGTTTGCCTGATTTCAGAGGGTGGGACAGACAGGTACTGAGGTGATGGTCCTCTCTGATGATCCTGCATATTCTGTGAAGAGCATCATCAATTCACAATGCACAACTTTAAAGGAGTGCTGAATGCAGAGTTTGCCAAAGATCAGTTTATGCACCAAAAACCTCTATCAAAAGTGAGATGAACTGGTTTGCTGCTTTATAAGCAGATTGCTGTTCACTCACTTCTAGCAGACATGTGATTCCCAAAAAGACACTGACAAATACAAGTAAAGATGCTTTAATGCTGTCAGATAAGTGTGTATGTTTGTTCTTTGCTTCCTACTGCTCCATTGTCCCATACAGAACTCACAGACCTCAGCACTGACTGAATTGCTCAAAGCTTCAGGTGCAGCACTTGAATGACTCTGATTTTAACAGGTATAATGAGACTGAGTGTTTGGTTTGGTCTTTTATTAAAGTCTTAACTACGTGTTGTTCTATAGGACACCTCTAAACATTAAATGTGTTAATCAGTGCTGAACTCATTTACTTACGGGAAGGAGAAATAATCCCTGGACATAGCAGTGAATTAGAATTCTTTCATCACACTGGTTTGTGTGTATTTCTCTCTCTTTTGCATTCCTAAGAGGCGGTGGAGATGTGAAGATGTGGGATTATGCAGCCGTGACTTTCCCGCATTCTCTCTGACTTAGGAAGCTCAAATACTCTGTGAGATCCCTGGAAAATGTGCCAGTTTGGACAGTTGGACTGGTGGAGCCTCCCCCCTGTTCCCAATGGCCCCCGAACAGCAGACGCTCTGGGCTTCAGCCGCACTGGAAGCATGGTCCGACCCTACATCCCATCCGTCTGCATGAAGGAGTAGACTTTTCCCGGGCAAAGGTAATGAGTTGAACCAGTTTGTTCTGATGGACAAGTAAGAAGGAAGAAGTGGAACTTGACTTTGGATTTGGGTGTTGGAGTGTCAGGCTGCTTCTGCTGGATTTGTATTTGAGGGACGGTCGACGGGACGTGGCGGGTGGAAGATGTCCGACACGGGAGCGGAAGCTCCTCCAGCCCAACACCACAGGAGGAAGCAGGTGATTCATGGCTTGGAGGACCAGAAAAAGGTAAAAGCCTGCAGAAGAAGCTTCATTTTTGTCAAGAGACGCCCCAAAATATTATTAGTGATGACAAACTGCAGCCATGTAGATTCTTATTCCAGCATTTATTTCTCAGTTGTGTGAATGAGTCTGGAATTGTGTGTAGTAGGACAGTCTTCGCCCTCTGCTACATCACTAAAATCTGTGTATGAGTTGATGACCTTTATGATCTTAATGAGGAGTCTTAGTGCATCAGTCGTCTTCAGCAGGTCACGTTTGATTTATGATCGTCTAAGGCCTCATACGTCTCCTGGCATCCGGCCCAATGGTGTGGTATCAGCTGCCTGAGGAGCCATATCGACTCAGTCAGAGATTTGTCATTTTTTATGGGCACTTGCAAATGCATATGGGGCCAGAGTGATGGAGGAAGACACCAGCACTGGCAGTAAAGCAGACACACGTCTGTCTTTCATGTACTACAGTTTGCTGTGAGGGAGTGTGGTAGAGGCCATATGGGTGGTGTGAGATGGCTGTGGAAAAACATACAGCTTCCATTTGTTTAAAGAGAGATTTGTATTCTGTACAGAGAACATTCCACCATAGTAAGTTCACTTGAGTGATTCTATTCCAGTTACAAGCACACCTGGAGCAGGCAGTTGAGGTTTGAAAATGGAGATTTCATGGTCCAGGTGTGTGGTGAGTTGGAGCAGAACTAGGAAAATGGGTCATTTTGAGGTCACTGAGGAACTGATGAAAAACGTCCAGTGTCTAGTCTAGTGCGTTCTCACATTTCTCACAGACCATGTGCTCCTTCAGCAGGAAGACATGTGAGTCTTGAGCTGTACTGATAGCTCATGAGCAGCACTGAAGGCTCTGGGAGACGTCCCAAACGACATTACGAGCAAAAGAAACCCCACTGTACTTGGTGGATTTTCCATTGACTCACAGATTTCACGTCTTGCACTTGAGAGCTGAACTAATTGGCTTTGAGCCTCCTTAAGGCTCCCGTGTTTTCCTCCCCACTTCACTGCTTCCACTGCGTGTGAATCTGATTTGATGCTTAAGTGGATCACCATTCTCTCACATCTCCAGTGGGGGCATGTTCATGCTCCTCTCCGTCTAAATCCCAGCACTCCCCGCCTGCTCCGGGACTCCAGGGTGGAAGTGTTCCAGATGCCCATTCAGGAGCATGAGAGAAAGAACTGGAGGACCAGGGCTGGGTGATATGATAGGCTGGGTCGATATTTCTAATGAAAGACTGCTTATCTACACACAGGTGTAGTGACAGACTGGACGGGGCGGAGTCACACGACAACACACACTGGGGAAAGTAAGAACAGAATTCTTATAAAAAAGTATTAACAGAATTGTACAATAATCAACATAATTCTGATGTCAATATTACTTCAGAGGTCCTGATTAATTTTCAATAATTTGTGCCAGAGACCGTCATGAGCAGGAGGATGATGTGGACACCTCCAGTCCCCCTCTTCTGCTGTTCGCTCTGCTAAATTATGGATTTGATCAGGTGTTGTAAATAGATCACTGGGGACTCCACTGTAGTGTGAATATTAATTGCGGTGCTGGAAGCCCAGCTGCCGTGTTCTAATTTCCCGGCGTGGTGACCCACCGTCATACATGTGGATTACAGCGGTGGAGAGAGTCACTGACATGACAGATGCTCCACTAGTCCGTATCAGCCCCTCTTAAACTACAGGCGAGATGTATAATAAGGCTTTTGTTCAGTTATCTCACTGCCACTCCACAGGACATACATTTAAATAAAATAACAATTCTGCCTTTTGCTGTCATTTTAACAGATCGAGTGCCGGTAAAACCAGCTCATAGACATTCTTATTCACTGTGGTCCTCTGTGTGTGAGAGAGAGACGTCGTTCCCCACAGGACTGCAGCGAGGCCATTATCTGTGTTAATTGACACAGTGACTTTGAGAATGCAGACAGATGCTGTGCTGTAACTATAGGGATCTGGATGTGAATGGAATATCTGATGGTGTCTGGGTTCTGCTGAAGGTGTTTCCCCATTACTTCATACCGTGGGCCTATAGATTTTCCAGATACCTGCCCGTGTGCTGTGAGTAATTACATTTCCTTTTCCACTGTAGCCTCATATTTCGGGAGGTTCCCCATTGTTAAATTTGTGTCCATTGAACTACTTTCTCAGAGAAAACTCCATTATCGTGGCTTTGTTCATTCAGGCGAGCGACTGAAACACAGCCACCAAATGTGTGTCGACTGACAGTGTGAATTTTAAATGAGTCTGAATAACACTTCCAAAAAGGGTCTGTTCTCCGTTCCTCCGCTCGCTGGCAACGAGGATCAATAAGGAGCGGTGCACTAGTGATAGAGGCTTAAGAGAACGAGTGTGTGATGGTTTTGTGTGGAGTGGACAGTTTGCTGTGCTCTCTCTCTCTCTCAGTGGCTTTGAGACATTCTAAGGATAAAGTCCATTCACATTCAGTCCAGAAGAGAGGTGATGTCTCCATTTGGGCTCTCTCTTTAACTTTGGCCAAAGGTTGTTTCCTTGAAGGAAGCTGTTTTGGAGGTTTTATTCCTGATGAATTCACTGATGAGTGTGTGAGCACACTGTGATCTGTCAGGATTGGAGCTGTTCTAGCTGTCTTTAATAAAACCTCTTTTAAACGACGGTTTTCTGTTTGCATTTGTTGGACTTTACATTCCTCTGGGTTGCCATGGCTGCGTGGTCACTGTGTTGTGTTTGTTGGGGCAGAATGTGGACCACAGTGACCGTCGTAGACCCGGGTCTGTTAGGCTGTCAGGCTGGATGTCTTCCCATGAAAGACTTTTCATTTTGTATTTGGCACTGTGTGTGTGTGTGTGTGTGTGTGTAAGTAGGTAAGAGAACGAGAGTGCTAGTGAAGTGCGAGTGCTAAATCTCCCACCCGAGGAGTGTGGTGAGGGTATAGTGATGGACAGAATGTATCAGTGATGTCCTAGTCTCTTCCTCCCTGTCTCCGACCACAAAGGGAATTCCTGAATCCAGGCGGGAAACTTTTAACCCAAATCAGCTGCTCCTCATTAACCTCTGTCAGAGACCACGGCGAGGTTTCTGTCCAAAAAGGCGTCTGACGGAGAGGCCCGGCGTGGAGGAGCTGGAGACTGACACTAATTGTAAAATGGGAGCGTTAGGCTGTGACGTTTCAGACGGCTACTCATAAGAGATTCCCCTCATTAAAGCCTGAATCCCGTCTCCGAGCCGAGCCGGAAGTAATGAGGGAGGAGTGGTTTGATCTCACTGTCTCTACCACCTTGATCATATTAAAGCACCAAAATCTGGAGTGTGAGTGTGAAATGGAGAGTAGGAGAGTGGGGCTTTATTAGGAAGGTGTTTTGTGCTTGTGTTGTTTGTGTTTAAATGAAAGAGAAGAGGAGAGAGGAGGCCACATGTAGTAGATATTAACAGATGTATTGTGTCCCACTGACCCCCACCTCCCTCTTTCTCATGTCTGCACATTATAGATGTATAGAAGATGCTGTGTGCGCTGTCCCAGCGTGCTGTGCTGTTCATTTTGGGCATATGCTTGGGGTCACCGGGGTTGAGAATAACTATTGGATTTCACTACATGCAGGTTTCAGCATCTGTGCCTAAAACCCATTTCGCTTTTTAAGACACTCTAGATGCTCAATTAGGCTGTGTTTGCTGTGTTAGTGCTCGTCTGTTCTATTGATGTGGGATGTTCTGCTCAGTGCCACTCGCTGCCTCCTTTTATCCTTGTGTTCGTTTAGCTCCGGTAATGGAAGGCTGGGATGATTGATTTCAGTTTGAGCAGCAGCGTTTAAATATAGTTTTTGTGTTCATTTTGGGTGTATGTGCTTATATATTTGTGGTGTTAATCACAATACAATGTTAAATTGACAGAGAGAGAGAGGTGTGTGATGTGTTAAATGCAGATTTGCAGTGCTGATTGATTGCACATGCCAAAATCCCACATCTTCAGATTAATTAAGCAACTCATAGGAGAGACAGAGTGAAGAATCACCTCCTCTCTCTCATTACTGCAGCTGCTTATCTCCGTAATCCAGTTTAAACCCCACTCAGGGTAAATCTCTTTCCCTCTCTAGTTGATATTTTATTTTAATTCATTCAATTCCCTTTTTTACCTTATTAATATTTTATTCCATGCAGGAGAGCTGTCTGATTCTGTGACTCGTTGGCCTTTCTGCAGGCTGCCAGCTCTCGGTCTGGTCCGGCGTTATCTTGAGCGGCCGGTAACGAGGGCTTTTCTCTTCTTTTGGGTGCTCGGGTCATTCAGGCATATCAGATGAGTGGTGGATTTGGGAGTGGGGGTCACTCTCTTCCCACTCTCTAAGGCCCCAAACGCCATCTGTCGGGCCTCGGCCCAGTGTGTGTGTGTGTGTGTGTGTGTGTGTGTAGGGGCAGGGCAGGGGACAGGTGGCCGGGCCTGGTGGGGTGGACAGAGCTGCTATTCGGTCTCCATCCATAGCTTTTAAATGAAACAGGCTTGCCTGAGGCTTTTAACCGGTCACTGTGACACCGTTTCCTGTCCGGGTCTGTGATTGTAAGATTGTCCTGTAAGTGCAGGTTTTCCTCTGCTGTGGCCATCACATCACCTTGACACAGCTAAAAGACCTTGGGTTAAATAAATACTTTAGATTTCCCTCATATGGGATGTGGAAGTGTAACGATTCTACAGAGTGATTATGTCTATCATTTACAGTACAGTTTATGATGTTTACTATTCTAATAGATACTGTAGATGTTCATGTGGATGAATTTACTGGAATGAGAGAGCAGATTCTCTCTCACAGATATATTTAGTAAGTGTTTTGTACGTGGACGCATCTAAACACTGTTATTAGCTAGGGCTGGTGGATATCACCTCAAATAAATCATGATTAATTCAACATTTGACCTCGGTACACAGTTATTTAGTTTTGGGACAAGGTCTGTACTGTAAACATGTAGAATAAAGACAGGATATTTCTGTCTAATGAAAGAGCGCGTATCACGCAGATGTAGTGTCAGAATGGACAGAGTGGGGCCATGTGACAACACACACACTAGTTAGTTTAATTCTGTGATTTGGTAAATGAAAGAATATAAAGTGTTTGTATAATGGGTTATGTAAATGACAGTATTCCACGTGTGTCAAATGTGCTGTATAGCATGTTGTATATTTGATAATGTTGTGTGCTTTGGCCTTGATTTTACCCGTTAGGGTTCTGCTTGTCTCCTCAGATCCCATTTTCCGGGGCCTTTGTTCTGTCCTGGGGTCAGTGGTCAGGATCTGCTGTGGTCAGGACTGATGTCTGGTCTGTGTATGAGCAGGTGTGGACGTGAGCTCATGTGGAGACGTCTCACTCCACCCTGTAAGCTCACAGCAGGTCTTCAGGCCACGGTGCTTTGCTACAGGAGGTGAGACGCAGTAGCACAGGGATGAAAATAACGTTTGTTCACAGTTCGTTTAGTGTAGACGGGAGAATGCAGATTGCGGGAGCTGTGACTGATTTTAATTATCACCTTTAGTGTGTGCAGATTTTACAGGCTGTCACTGAGCCATGACGTAGAAATGCTCTATCTCAATCCTAGAAGTGGAGGCTGAAACCTGTCTCCCCCTCACTGCTCATACCGGGTCTGGGAGCTGTTTATGAGGATGAAGGTCTCCGTGCCGGAGCTTGTGTTGGTCTCATTTTTAATTTATGATGCGACCTTTCAGAGGCATTTTGTCCTGGCACCACGGGATTCTCGCTGCTGATAAATGTTAAATAAGGCCGCGGTATGAGGGTGTAGTCGGCTAGTCTAGTACTGGTCTCTAATCACATCATCATCATCACTCCAGCATGCATATCAATGAGTGAGTGAGTGAGTGAGTGAGTGAGTGAGTGAAGTGGGCTGTTTTGAGGCAGATGGGACGGTATGTGGACGCTGGCTGCCCGCTGGCTGTATGAGGAAGCTCTTATCAGCAGTTCTCAGAACAGGAGAGAGCCCAGAGAAGGGGACAGACTCTCTCTCGCTCTACATTCATTTTCCTCCTCCTCTCTCCCCTGTGGCTGTAGAAGAGGTTCAGCCCATCACAATTTCAATTTTACACTCCAAGAGTTTCCTTACTGATAAGCAGTGACGAGGTGTTGATGTGCTTTTCTGCTGAATACAAGAGAAATTTCTCACATCGTCCACCACTAATCAAAATGCTTTATACCTGGAATGCTAATTAGTAAAGCGTCAGAAGTCATTTCCACAAAGAGCTGTGTGCTGAGTGTGGACTGTGATGTAGACAATAGTCTGCCTTTGTCTGTGGCCAGCAGATGTAGTGTTTTCTTAAGAGTGTGTATAGATGAGTTTTTGGCAGGATTGCGTAGTGATGGTATTTGTGTAAAGTGATGTGTGTTGGCGCTGCGTTGTGTGTGTGTGTGTGTGTGTTAATTTCTCAGGCCAGATGGATAATGGATATGTGTTACTTTCTTGTTAAATGAATATCTTTATGGATTTTTCTGTAGTGCTGCAAACATCAATCATACAATCCCGATGGTCACACACTGCTCCAGGCTGGTTTTAGGCCTGTGCTCCATTCGTGAATGTGCAAAAGGAACAGCAGTAAGGAGGATAAAGGGCAGGTAATCCCCGTGAAGAACGGTGATGTGGGGAAGTCTCGGAGGTGTGTGTGGAACACGGTGGTCTCCCATTTACTGTAGCTCTGCTCTTACATCAGAAATTCATGTGAGCGTCTCTCAGCATGTAATCAGAAGAGAATGAGCCGGAATGAATCTCTGAATGATGTCCCATCAGCCTCTCCCCCATGCTCTACCTGTGGAGGTGTGCTGCATATTAATGAACCATGGTGTGTGTGTATGTGTGCGTGTGCGTGTGTGTGTGTGTAGGCTTTTGCACGGGCTTCTGTATGTATCTGTAATGAAAACTGGCGTAATAAGGATGTGTTTCCGCATGGAAAATGGTACCAAAAATATCACATATCAAAACAGCTCTTTTCACCAGGATTTTCACTTTCACAATATCCTCTGTAGACCGTTAGAAGACATAATAATTGAGGATGTATCTGGTGCTGGTCAACAAAGATAACGGGGTGAGCAGCACACATGCATGTCCTCTTTAATACTCTAGTGTTTTAACTCGTTTTACAGCTTCTTATTACTCTATTACAGGAGGCGTGTGGACGGATGTAGACCAGGACACATGTTAGTGGTGTAACAGTACATCCATCTATGTTGTTATCAGTCAGTCCATCATGAAAACACTGATTAGACATCATGCATTAGACCATCCAGGATTTCGTGATGTTGCTAACTTTTCTGCAAATTTTGACCCATCGTCATCGTCATTGACTACGAGCGCAAGGTGGGGACCAGCACGGAGCGGGCGCCAACACACCGCAGGGTGCATAGTGGTTTTGTTCCCTTCATTTTAAGTAACCATTAATGAATTAATTATAAAGGAGTAAAATCACAACTTCTTTCCACAACTTCTACTTCTGCGCAACTCTACTGCAGCAAAACGCGAAACAGTTAGGGAGTTAGCCCCATGATCAAAGGGTTGCTGTCCTGGTAAAGGTACCACTGAGGTACTCATGAACAAGGTACCCATGCATCACCGTCTCATATGCATCACTGGCTCCTGAAATCAACTGAATGGAAATCGTGTCGTAGCAGGCTTTGTGTTGTCAGCAGATGTTGAATTGCTATCCATTGAATATAACATTGCATCGTGATGAACAGTGTGAACGCGAATGTTTACTCTCCTACTGCACATATGCTGTGATATCTCAGTACGCAGTGGCAGCTCCTGGATCAGTCCTACCTGGTTTACCTGCCTCTGTAACAGAAGGACGTCTTGTTGGCCTGCCAGATAAGATGTGCTGAGCCCTGTGTGTGTGTGTGTGTGTCTCACTGTAATTACCTGTCTAATTGGCTGTTTTAGTTCAGGTCTTCTGTCCTCGTGTAATTAGTGTGGATCATCGATTGAGGTGGTGCCACAGGCTCTTGGTGACACTGCTGGTTACGGATGAGTTTTTCATTAGGTTCCAGCTGCTAGTAGTGGAATGCTGAGAGCTGTGATGTTGCTCCTGTTACAGCAGAGTCGAGGATGGGGTCCGGATGTCAGTATGAAGCGTGTTTCGGTATGTTCCTGTCCCTCGGGGACTCCTCCCTCCTCCCCAAACCTCTTAATTGACGGAAACGGGGTGATTTATCCCTGATGAGAGAAAAGGCAGCTGGGAGCAGCGTCACACGAGGACCTGCATCGGTCACCCAGGGGATCAATTAGCTCCAGTAACCTCCACCAGAGCAACACTATATATCCTGGTTAGGGCTGCCCCCCTCCGTCCTCATCTCTAGTAACCCCCTCTCTCATACACCGCACACAATCAATAGCGGCCTTCTGACGCCATCGATTCAGCCAGGAGTCCTGCTGCCGCTTGCCCCGAGACGTTTAAACTCCCCCGGCTCCTACACCTGCCCTGCCTCCCGCCCTCACCGAGAAGTGTTATTCAGCCCGGCGCTGCCTCACACACGTTCCTTATCATTAGGGCAGCGCTGGTTATTCAGTGGAAGATGGACACACTCTTTGCTGTGGCCGTTGATGAGTTTTTTTTGGTGCATGTAATCTCATGTGTGTTAGCCATAAAGAGTCTGTGTGCTACGAAACGTTCACCTAAACACTGTAAAACGCCGTGTGAGAGGCTGGTGTGCAGTGATGGGAATAACGGCGCTATAAATAAACAGCGTTACTAACAGCGTTACTTTTTTCAGTAACAAGTAATCAAACGAATTACTGTTTCCCCCGTTACAACGCTGTTACCGTTACTGACAATAAAATGCGCGTTACTATAACTGAGAACACTGAAGCGGTTTTCATGCGAGTCAGATATGGACATGGAGTTTAATTTTATTACCTGTTTACATATCAGGTTTTTTTTGCACTACAGTATATATTATTATTATTGTTGTTGTTGTTGTTGTTATTATTATTATTATTAGTTTATTTTTGGTACATTTCTTCAGAAGC